>VDFB02358369.1:0-198166 GCA_007258455.2 Sequoia sempervirens | reverse complement strand
AGTATCACTTTTATATTAGTGATGATCGCACACATTTCCAGAGTTCCTGCAAGGTTTCTTCAAGATGTTCTACAATCATTTGGCTCAGAGGGGCATATCATATGATAGACATATAATATGGTTAGATAACTGTGCAACACAGTTCAAGAACGCGTGCATGTTGTACTGGTTGTGCAAGATGTATCTCACTACACCTGTTCAACATATGTGGAACTTTTGTGAGGCCGGACATGGAAAGGGGGAGCATGATGGTGTAGGAGCATGTATGAAAAGAGCATTAGCACAGGAAGAGTTAAAGTATAAAGACAGTGCAAAGTTGACAGATGCAAGATCAATTGCCGAGTGGTGTAATGCTTCGATGGGTCCAGATAATGAAGGTACGTCTTCAGTTCGTAGAAATTTTTGGTTGATGGATGATACTAACATTACACCATATGAGGATTGTTGTACACTAACAGGATCGAGTGAGGTACACTCTTTCCTTAGCTCAAATGCAGGTTCATGGAGTATCGATACACGAAAGATGGCATGCTTTTATTCTTCATGTACAAAGCAATATTGGAATGATTGCGAGACATGGGAGTGGGTTTACAAATGGTTGACAAGTTATCTTAGCCCACTTCACACACATATTGCTCATGGCATTGGAACTAACACAGATGGAATCATCTGTCGACTTTGACCATGTATTGGATCTAGTTCAACCAGGTAATATATCTACTTGCTTAGTATTTGAAATTCCATATTGTTATCTTACTTTGTCGTATTCATAATGTTGACTAATTTCAAGAGATATGTCCCACATATAAATGCAGGGCATGTTTATGCAGTTATTGCAGATGAAGACAACGAAGAGGGTATAGACTATTACTTGTGTCGTTGTGTTGAGGCAAAAAAGAAATTGGAAGCCCCAATTATAGATGGAGAAAACATTGAATACCCTACAGGCTCAGTTGTTGTTACTGGAACGTGGTTGAGAAGGTACCCACATAAGAGTGTCACAAGAGTGTTAAACATTGGTTGTTTTAGGAATTTGACACGCATCGTAAGATTCTTCATTACTCAAACCTTGTCATGGCATCTAATGTTCGTTTGAGCAAATATGGGGGTAGACCTTTGAACAAGACCTTGTGGAAGGTCCGTGAGTCTGACTATGAGGCAATACTTGACACAATAAAGAGTAGAGAAGACTCGGATGGTTCATTGGATTAATTTGCAAGTATATGCACAATGGTTCTTATTAATTTATACTTGTATCCACGTCAATTTGGTTGATGCCAATGCTATCATATTATTTTACTTTGTGTATCTGTATGTAACCAGGCAAACATTGATTGGTGTCTCCTTGCATAAAATGTAGATTTATGAGCCATCCAAGAGAATCTCAAGCAAAAAAGCAATGCAACATTCTTATTTTGATGATCTTGAAAAATCTCAATTATGATTTTAAGCCATTACAAAAGTGTGTGCGAAGCTTGATGAGGCAATTTCAAGTTATTCATTTGAATTTAACCTTATCATGACCACCTATGATGTAGACATTATAAGAGCATCTCAAATTTCAATAAATTTTATTCATAGAGCATAGACAAGGCAATGAACTCTTTGAAAAAATGCCTCAAAGAAATGAGGTCTCATGGTGATGGAATGGCATGATGATGCCATGACAAGCAAATTGTTTTGGATTGTCATGACATTCCATCACCATTGAGACCACATTCTTTGAGGCTTTTTCAAACAATTTGCTACCTTTTCTATGCTATTGCTTATTAGTATGCTTTGATAGATTTTTTCCAAGCATCCATACCTTTTTTGGAAGCACCTATTTTAGGCTTTTAGCCATAGCAACAAGGAAGCGAACTGTTTGATAGAATGCTTTGGTAAACATGTATGATAAATGTAGTAGCATAGAGAAGGCAACGAACTGTTTGAAAAAATGACTCAAAGAAATGTGGTCTCATGGTAATGGAATTCCATGAAAATTCATAACAATTTTCTTGTCTTGTGATGCAGAGGGGATGAGACTTTAGTCAAAACTCAAAGTTTCAAGGATTACAATGATGCAATCTCAAACACTCTTCTAAGCACCCTGATGGAGACAAGCCTCAATAGTGCACTTATAACTTAGATTCTTTCCTAATGGACCCAAACCCTTGGAGTGATCTCAAGGAAATCAAAAAAACTTGTCTTGAATGGTTCCAAAGCCCCAAACCTCTGTCTTAGACAAAACTCACTTTTTGCACCTTGACTAGGCTTATAGCCCAACTAGGCTTCTAGCGATGGTTTTTTGACTTTTCACTCAACTTACCCAAAGGAATCCTCAATATAATGACTGATTCAAATGTGATTCATGATGATACACAACATATCAAATCATTTATGGCACTTGTTTTGGATCAAACCTACCAAAATCTGTTGTTTCCTCAAATTTAAGGCCTAATTAGCCCACTTTTTTAAAGCAACCCCTCTCTAAACTGATCCCCTGACTATGAAAATTTCAACAGTGTTTTAAAATGTTCCCAAACCAAATATTTTCAAGGTATTAGTCTTCTTTGACACCCTCAACACCCTAAATCACAAAACCCTCAATAAATTGCTCCAAAACTAGGGCCTCTTGAAAATTAGCTTTCCCAACACTTCCAGAACCTTCTCTTGGACTTTTCACCAATAAATCAACATATATAAATACATTCAACTTAGAAATATACCCCTTATTAAGGTAGATCTCTTGCTGCTACACTTTAGGCACCATTTTCATGCCCTTTTCCTTGCTAAAACTCGGTGTACATCAAAGAATCACTCTTTCCTACACAATAACTTGTTAGATCTGTATAATACAAGTTAGATATGATCCATTTCACAAGTTTTCAGTCACACTCTCCCATGAAATGGATCATTTATTCACGAAGACTCTCAAAACTAGTGAAAAATCTGTACTTTTTGAGGACAATCAGCAATATAACACAAGAAACTGATTCCCAACATTATTCAAGTCATTAAAAAGGATAAATGCATGTAAATACAAGTTCTTAAACCATACAAATGAGAATGACACCAAAAGGAATTAGAGATTCATCAAAAAAACTCAAGAAAATGCAAAAAGATTGAAGTTTTATTGATTTTCTGTAGCAGTCCGTAAAACACTTGCAATATCAGCCAACCCTCCATATAAATGCTTTCTCCAGGCTTATAGACTCATCCTACAACTGCCCCAACTGATTAGAATTGATTTTATTACATTATTGTGATTAAAACTCCTAAAACTCACTTTTCCACTCAAAGTTGTGTTAGCTCTCACAAACGCAGGTAGGATGCCTCAAGAGGCTGCCAATCTCTTGATACACTTCAGGGTAACAGACAAGGTCAAAAGAATTTAACCTTCTACTCTTTAGGTGCTGCTAGACCTAGGCGGGTGTACCTATCTGAATGTAGCAGACTTGACTTATGATTGTCCTTCTTACAATGATTTGTCCACAATGGCAGATGCAAGTGAACAAATGACTTCAAGCGCAATAGCAATTTTCTTAATCTAAATCCTAAAATATTCAATTAACAGATATAAAGAGAATAAATGAATCTTAATGATGAAACTGCAGAGACCAATGCCTTATTGGGTATGTAGAGTCAAATGAAATCAAGATGAGCAACACTCTCTGGAGAAAACTCAAATTATCTGGCATACATTCTGTTTACAACTTGAATAAACATGCAATACTATAACCACTAAGCTCTACTTTAATAATCCAGATGAATCTCTCTGATTACTGTGATCAACTAAAAGGATTTAATCTTTACTTGAAAGAACCAATTGATTAATCACACAAATACAACAAATGTGCATTGATAAACTGAACATAAACTTGTTATGTCAATTTAAACAACCAGAAAGCATCAATCTTGGAGACAACTTAGCAGTATTTTTCATTGAATTCAACAGACAATTGACACCAGAAAAATGCAACAACATCAACTGATTTTCATAAATACCTCCATTTTGAAAACATGCATCAATAGTCACTGATTTGAGAATTTTATTCTATTGTATCTACTTGTTGTGTATCGAATATCTAATAGCTAATCCGTTTACAATTACCAAAATACCTATTTATACACCAGCATCAAAAAAATATATCATACTGAGATCCCATGTCGGCCTTCCAAAGAAATCAGGCTCATTTCATGTCGGCCATAGTATTTGAATTTTTGTTAATTTCATAAAAATAATTGCCGAGACAAATCGTAGTCATGCTGAAGGCAATTCAATCGCTAGTTATCCCGTGTTTTATTTGCTTTTGCCGTGACATATCTGAGTCGAGGAGACGTCCTATAGATCACATTATGTTTCCCTGAGAGCTCCTTTACCTTTTGTGTGTCGCTATGACCTTATGATATCAGGGAGACGTCTCACAGAGCATATTATGTTTCAACAAAAATCTTCATCCACTCTGAGTCGCTGAGACAAAAGCACACTCTCACCGAGATGTATCTTTCATTCGCCTTCGCCAAGAAAATGCATAGTCAGGGAGACATTTTGTAGATTATCCTGTGTCCTACCAAAATACCCCGAGCTCACCTTAGGTCACCAAGACCATACCAACCTCTCGCCGAAAGCTACCAATGAAATGTCGGAGAGACCGAAGGTCACTCACCGAGACCTCACACCGATATCGCTTAGTCTGGCCGAGATAACCTTAAACCCCTCCCGATATGTATTTTCCCATCGGCGGTCGGCAAGACTAAGTGAGTTTGCGAAGATGCTACCCCGATGAAAATCTTTTTCCGATATATGAATGCATCCGCAACCGGTCAGTGAGACATGATGTAATCGGTAAGACATCACTCTGACGGTATAACTCATGCTGATGTGATCCTTTTTTGTCACCGAAACAATGCGTATGTCATGCCGATGGATGCCTGGAGATGGATCCCGATCACTGTGATATAAAAGGAGTCTTGCCGATAGGAAACACAAACTTATTTTAACAAGAATACTCAATGGGTCGAGGAGACCATAATGAACTCATGCCGATATGCACCTCAACGTGAAAAATGCATGACCCGATGGATTTTATGGGGCTATATGGTAGAATATGGGTGAAATATGCACATGGTAGGAACAATATGGAAAATGCATGGGAAAACATGTAAAATCATCAGATTTTTATAGTTCTAACAATGGCTTCGTCTGGGGATGAATGATAGTGAGATCATTGCAAGGATCCATATCTTTGGGTGAGCAGACCAGACACAGAGTGATGAACCAGTGAGCAGAAAAAAAATGAATGGTAATGGAAATGAAAGGAAAGTGAATGCAAAATGGAGGTGAACCAAAACCCTAAACTACTTTGCTTGGAAAATAATTTTAAAGAGGATAAACAAGAGTTGTGTATGCACTGGCAACCCTCAATCCTCTGTGTTTCAACTTCATCAGTTTTGAACTATTATGGTCTGAGACTCAAACCATACCTTTCCTTTGTCAAATACCTGGCTTTTCCTTGAGTTCATTAGATCCATCCTGAGGACAATCATGCAACCTGCTCTATTATTTTTATTGAAATTTCTTAGAGAATCATCTTGCTCAGCTTGGCCCAACCTCCCTTCATCATTCTGCAATTCAAAATTTTCATCATCATGGAACAAACTTCTGTTATCTTCAACATAGAGAGTATATGCATATTCAATGCAAAAATCCTCATTATCTTTCTCACTATTGTGTATTATGAAACACTCTCCCAGCTGTACTAAAAATTTACCATCAGAGTGCTTCTCTTGAGAAAAAAAAAATTCAGCCATATCAACACTGTTTAAGACAAACAAGTCTGAAACCCTTTGCATCACTTTGGTATCACTATTTGGAGACAATGCTGGATTACGAATCTTATCCTCAATATCATGCATATATGAACCAATCAAATCTGGACCTTTATCATCTTTGGTATGCAGAAAAATGTCTTCTCCATATGAGTGAGAAATTTAAAAATCACATACCTCATCTTGAATGGTCACAAACTTTTGATCAATTTCAGAGGTTTCACCATCAACTCGAGAAATGCACTAAGATTCATGAGAATCATCACACAAAGAAATTTCACAGTCAAAACAAATGTAAGATGGATACAAAACTTCAGGATCACCTTCATGTGTATATCTCTGATATTCAAGAGTCAGCAAATTTGAAATTTTCTCACTGCTGAGTAAACAAGTCTCATCATTTTCATCACAATAGTTATATTCTTCACTTTTTTCATCATCAAAAAGAGGTCCAAGATCATCAGAGAATAAAAGATAAGAAAGATTACCAGCACAGTCATTTGTTCCATATTTTGACACATCACATTGTTTGTCTAAAAATATCTTTTCCTCATCATCAAGGTGATCTGAAAATACCTCCTCATCATCAAATGTATATTTATAGTACTCAACTGTGGCTGGAAGTGTTACTTGTTCTCTATCAAATGGATCCACATTTTCCACTACTTCCTCTTCCTGATCATCACAAGAATTGTAAGAATCATCTTGTTACGGATTAAAATCCACAAATCCATCTTCACACTCTAAATATTCACTGTTTTCTACATCATAATTTGATATGCAAGAAAGAAATTCAATATCCTCATCTTCCTCATGCAGGCTATCATATGAACCATACTAACTTGCACATGTCTCATCTTCTATTGGCTGCAATGTATGACTGATCTCCTGATGCTCATCTGTGACACCACCATTTTCTTCATACCTTTTCCCCTGCATGGTATCAATAAATTTATTCATTGGATAAAAGGTACATTGTTTCGATGACTCTGGCCAACAAAATGATTCAGGCTCCCATGCTCCACCAAAGTACATCTTCCACACACCGTCGTAGTATTGTGCAGCATGCTTCTCAATTGGATCAGTACTGACTAACTTTGGCTGGGCTGATTCTATCTTGAAACTTCCAAGATCAATATCACAAAAATAATTGATCTGATCCTGAGGTACACTGTCAACAAGATGATTCATTCTTGGCTCCCTATACAACCTGACTTCCTGACCATTCATTGGAATAGTTGCATAAGATAAATCAAACTGGACATTTCCACCAACAACTATTGTCCACTGCCTTGACAGAAGCATCCCAAACTGAGGAGGAGTGTCAATCACTGTGATATCTATATTATAAGCCACTTGTGGATAAGTAGCCAGTTTGACTTCAAAACATCTCATAATACCTACCACAGGGACCGGTTTGTTATCCATTGCATAGCACTTCCCTTCACATGTATCAACCCACATGCCAAGTTGCTTCATTACTCCTACTAGCATGATATTTATAGCAGCACCAGAGTCTATCATGCAATTCCTCAGCAGTTTGTTATTTATAAGAAATGTAGTGAAAAAAGGATCAACTTGTGGGGGAGTTGTTAATATATCACTCAAGCAGACCTTTGGGATATTTACTTTCTCCTGCCTATTGACTGAATTCATATGTTTTTCATTCCCACTTGTTATCAATTTAATAGCAGTATCCCTATACTCCTTAATTTTCATCATTTCAAGTAGTGGAACAAACATTTTTACCTGGGATAACACTTGAGTGAAGTCAAAATAAGAGCCCTCCACCTTAACAATCTTCTTCTGCTCCAATGTTTCTCCTTTGTTTTCTTCCTTCTCTCTTTTACTAGGCTGATCAGGCTTTTGCATCTCCTTATGTAATTCCTCAACTTCCTACTTTTGGAAAGGTTTCTATTCACCTTTATCAGGCTGCCTCTTTTCTGACTTCTTCACAGTTCCTTGTGTTACCTTCTGATTCTTCATAAAAATTCCCCCAGGAATGCCATCCTTCTCATTTACTATTCTACTTCTCAACCAGTATTTACTCCTTGCTTCCTCAACAACAACAATAGTTAGTCTCTCTATTTCATCTTTGGTGAGTCTTCTCATACTGCATTGAGCAGGTGCCTCATCAGAATATGGCTCTGTATAATCTTCTTCAAAATCGGAAAAGACCTGCTGTTCAGCCATATGAACATTGTATTTCTGATTCGAAACATCATACTCATAACCTTCATCCTCTAAAGATGAGTACCTCTCTTCCACATGGTGAAAAGTGTTTGAAGTCAAATACACTTTGTGATCTTCTCCATTGTTTTCCATCAACATTCCTCTTCTCGCATCCTTTAAGCTACAACACAATAGTCTGGGGAATGTGGCTTATCACAAGCTTCATAGAAGTAATTACTACTCACCATATAGGTTCCCTTCTTGCTCAATGGATCAGGAGTCTCTTTATTTCTTGGCCTAGCTGTTATAGATTTTCCATCCTTCCAGTCTGTATTATATGGCATGTCATGCAACCTCGACCTTTCATTTCTGTATGTGCTTTCCTGTCTATACTGATAATTATTGCTTTACTGAGGAGGCCTAGGGTTATCTCTTTTACTGATTATTCCTGCAGCCTTCTTGTTGTTTTCAATTGTTAGTGCTATCTTCTGAGCTTCAGCCAGATCTCTCGGGAATCTATTTCTCAATTCATACCTTGTTTTAGGATCGAATGCATTTAAATAAACACTCAATGCTATAGAATCTGACAACCTTGATCCAGGAGGTACCTTAGTCTGCAACTTGTTGAATCTTTGGTTGAAATCATAAATTGAATCATTCTGATTTTTCTGAATTCGCATCAGTTCATGAAGAGTTGTATCTGGTGCATTTAGATTCCCATATTGTTCTAAGAATCGATCTTGGAATACTTGAAGAGAATTGATTGAGAATGTAGGCAAGCTGTTGAACCAATCCCTAGCATCTTCAAGAAGTGACATCATAAATAGCCTCATATGTAAATCTTCATATGGCACACCTATGTCTTGGATGAACACATTGAAATTCTTTAAATGTTCTTCAGCAGTAACTACATTACTCCCTGTAAACTTGGGCACCATACCCCTCCAACTACCATCCATAGGGTAAGGGTATAGGTGAAACCTTGTCAAATCAAATTGTCTGATCATTGTTGTATACTGGTGAGGGGGAGGAATAGGTGGACACTGATGCTGGTGCATGGGATTATTGTACTGTGCATTATACTGTGGGATAAAAGGCTGACCAGGAGGTGGCTGCGTATTTGTATGTTGTGTGGGAATATGAGGTGGATGATTTGGCTGCTTGTAGTGATTCCCTGTCTGATGGTGAGGAGACACTGGTGGATTTAAAGACCCTACACCATGATTACTTTGCTTATGAGGTGGTACATACTTTGGGGGGCAATCAGCTGTCTGATCAGGAACTTGAGTTTTTTGCAATTTAGCCTCTAATTCCTCTATCCTCTTCCTTTGTAATTCAAACTGTGCTTTTACTTTCTTAGGAAGCTCATGATCAATAAACACATTTTGGTTACCTTCCATCTTCTGATCATATTCATGTTGAATTTTGATTCGTTCAGCCTCACATGTAGCTTCAAACTCAGCCTGTTTCTAAGGATCAAGAAAAGAGAAAGGATTCCTTTGATCATCTGGAGTACAAGGCTCTGCACTCGAATTGTTTCTCCATGTATCATAATGATCATATGTTTCAAAATGTGTTCTTGATGTTTTATCTTTATCTATCATGCACATGTCCTCACTTATCCCTTTTCCCTTATCAACCCTATCATCCTTGTGTGTCCATTTATTACTGCCAGCAGGAACTCCAGTATGACCTCCCCTGTATTGAGATCTTCTTCCATTCATGTTTGAACAACTGCAAAATTTCTGTCAGAGTCGCCACTCACTTTTGTCAAAAATGAGAAAAACTTGATGTTTCTTATTCCCAGCAGAGTCTGTATAAAGTTCCTGACTCTATGATTAAGGCCTTGAGTCTGAATGTATCCCCAGTAGAGTCGCCAATTTATTAGCTCTCAAAAATGTAGGCAGGATGCCTCAAGAGGCTGCCAATCTCTTGATACGCTTCAGGGTAACAGACAAGGTCAAAAGAATTTAACCTTTTACTCTTTAGGTGCTGCCAAACCTAGGTGGGTGTACCTATCTGAATGAAGCAGACTTGACTTATGATTGTCCTTCTTGCAATGATTTTTCCACAATGGCATATGCAAGTGAACAAATGACTTCAAGCGCAATAGCAATTTTCTTAATCTAAATCCTAAAATACTCAATTAACAGATATAAAGAGAATAAATGAATCTTAATGATGAAACTGCAGAGACCAGTGCCTTATTGGGTATGCTGAGTCAAATGAAATCAAGATGAACAACACTCTTTGGAGAAAACTAAAATTATCTGGCATACATTCTGTTTACAACTTGTATAAACATGCAATACTGTAACCACTAAGCTCTACTTTAATAATCCAGATGAATCTCTCTGATTACTGTGATCAACTAAAAGGATTTAATCTTTACTTGAAAGAGCCAATTGTTTAATCACACAAATACAACAAATGTGCATTGATAAACTGAACATAAACTTGTTATGTCAATTTAAACAACCAAAAAGCATCAATCTTGGAGACAACTTAGCAGTATTTTTCATTGAATTCAACAGACAATTGACACCAGAAAAATGCAGCAACATCAACTGATTTTCATAAATACCTCCATTTTGAAAACATGCATCAATAGTCACTAATCTGAGAATTTTATTCTACTGTATCTACTTGTTGTGTATCGAATATCTAATAGCTGATCCGTTTACAATTACCAAAATACCTATTTATACACCAACATCAAAAAAATATATCATACTGAGATCCCATGTCGGCCTTCCACAGAAATCAGGCTCATTTCATGTCGGCCATAGTATTTGAATTTCTATTAATCTCATAAAAATAATCGCCGAGACAAATCGTAGTCATGCCGAAGGAAATTCAATCGCTGGTTATCCCGTGTTTTATTCGCTTTCGCCGTGACATATCTGAGTCAGGGAGACATCCTGTAGATCACATTATGTTTCCCTGAGAGCTCCTTTACCTTTCGCGTGTCGCTATGACCTTATGATATCGGGGAGACGTCTCACAAAGCATATTATGTTTCAACAAAAATCTTCATCCACTCTGAGTTGCTGAGACAAAAGCACACTCTCACCGAGATGTATCTTTCATTCGCCTTCGCCAAGAAAATGCATAGTCGGGGAGACATTTTGTAGATTATCTTGTGTCCTACCGAAATACCCCGAGCTCACCTTAGGTCGCCAAGACCATACCAACCTCTTGCCGAAAGCCACCAATTAAATTTCGGTGAGATCGAAGGTCACTCACCGAGACCTCACACCTATATCACTTAGTCTGGCTGAGATAACCTTAAACCCCTCCCGATATGTATTTTCCCATCAGTGGTCGACAAGACTAAGTGAGTTCGCCAAGATGCTACCCCGATGGAAATCTTTTGTCGATATATGAATGCATCTGCAACCGGTCGGTGAGACATGATGTAATCGGTAAGACATCACTCCGATGATATAACTCATGCTGATATGATCCTTTTCTGTCGCTGAAACAATGCGTATGTCATGCCGATGGATGCCTGGAGATGGATCCCAATTGCTGTGATATAAAAGGAGTCTTGCCGATAGGCAACACAAACTTATTTTAACAAGAATACTTAATGGGTCGGGGAGACCATAATGAACTCATGCCGATATGGACCTCAATGTGAAAAATGCATGACCCGATGGATTTTATGGGGCTATATGGTAGAATATGGGTGAAATATGCACACGGTAGGACAAATATGGAAAATGCATGGGAAAACAACATGTAAAATCATCAGATTTTTACAATTCTAACAAGTTGGATTTCAAAAATTTGAATTTCCAACATTGCAATTTATTAACTCCTATTAACTATAAAGCTTCCAAAACTATTACATATCATCATTCAACCTTATTTAACCTAATTAAAACATCATATACCAATTTAAACTCCTAGAACATCATTGTTCCATTTACAAGTCAATTTGGTCCTATGGTCCTTATCAGGACCCTTAGGACTTTTGATCTTCCTGTTACACTCATCCATGCCAAATGCCATTATAGGCTTCAAAATGCTATAATTGATGCTTTGGAAAGGTTTATAGGCCTTCAAGACCCCTGCCATCTCCGACTCTCCAAATGATCCTCAAGGAGCTTGGGTGCTCCTACACCATCATGGCATTCCACCACCATGAGACCACATTTCTTTGAGGCTTTTTTCCAAACAGTTCATTCCCTTTTCTATGCTATTGCTTACTATTATGTTATGATAGATTTTTTCTAAGCATCCATAGCTTGTTCGAAAGCACCTGTTTTAGGCTTTTAGCCATAGCATCAAGGCAATGAACTGTTTGGCTAAATGCTTTGATAGACATGTATGAAAAATGTGTTAGCATAGACAAGGCAATGAACTCTTTGAAAAAATGCCTCAAAGAAATGAGGTCTCATGGTGATGGAATGGCATGACGAATGCCATGACAAGCAAATTGCTATGGATTGTCATGGCATTCCATCACCATTGAGACCACATTTCTTTTGAGGCTTTTTTTCAAACAATTTGCTGCCTTTTCTATGCTATTGCTTATTAGTATGCTTTGATAGATTTTTTCCAAGAATCCATAGATTTTTTGGAAGCAACTATTTTAGGCTTTTAGCCATAGCAACAAGGAAGTGAACTGTTTGATAGAATGCTTTGGTAAACATGTATGATAAATGTACTAGCATAGAGAAGGCAACGAACTATTTGAAAAAATACCTCAAAGAAATGTGTGGTCTCATGGTGATGGAATGCCATGACAATCCACAACAATTTGCTTGTCATGGCATTCCACCACCATGAGACCACATTTCTTTGAGGCATTTTTCAAACAAGCCATTCCTTGTCTATACTCTATTGCTTACTATTATGCTATGATAGATTTTTTCTAAGCATCCATAGCTTGCCCTCAAAAGCACCTATTTTAGGCTTTTAGCCATAGCAGCAAGGCAAATGAACCGCTTGATAAAATGCTTGTTAGACATGTATGAAAAAATGTGTTAGCATAGACAAGGCAGTTGAACTTTAGGGTCGTTCAGAAAGAAATGAGGTCTCATGGTGATGGAATGGCATGATCTAATTTATGACAAGCAATTGTTAAGTGGATTAAGTCATAGACTCCATCAGTTGATGCTCGGTATTATTTATTTGAGGTTTTTGTTTCAACAGCTTATTGCCTTTCTATGCTATTGCTTATTAGTATGCTTTGATAGATTTTTTCCACAAGCATCCATAGCTTTTTGGAAGCACCTATTTTAGGCTTTTACCCATAGCAACAAGGAAGCGAACTGTTTGATAAAATGCTTTGGTAAAAATGTATGATAAATGTAGTAGCATAGAGAAGGCAGCGAACTGTTTGAAAAAATGCCTCAAAGAAATGTGGTCTCATGGCACTGATGGAATTCCATGACAATCCACAACAATTTGCTTTTCATGGCATTCCACCACCATGAGACCACATTTTCTTTTGAGGCATTTTTTTCAAACAGCCATTCCCTTTGTCTATGCTATTGCTTACTATTATGCTATGATAGATTTTTTCTAAGCATCAATAGCTTGTTTGAAAGCACCTATTTTAGGCTTTTAGCCATAGCAGCAAGGCAATGAACTGTTTGATAAAATGCTTTGATAAACATGTATGAAAAATGTGTTAGCATAGACAAGGCAGTGAACTCTTTGAAAAAATGCCTCAAAGAAATGTGGTCTCATGGTGATGGAATGGCATGACAAATGCCATGACAAGCAAATTGTTGTGGATTGTCATGGCATTCCATCACCATTGAAACCACATTTCTCTGAGGAATTTTTCAAATAGTTCACGCCTTGTCTATGATATTGCTTACTATTATGCTTTTGATAGATTTTTTCAAGTATCCATAGCTTGTTCGAAAGCACTTGTTTTAGGATTTCAACCATAGCAACAAGGCAACACTTGAACTATTTGACAAAATGCTTTGGTAGACATGTATGAAAAATGTGGTAGTATAGACAAGGCAGTGAACTGTTTGAAAAAATGCCTCAAAGAAATGTGGTTTCATAGAATGCCATGAAAACCAAATGCAATTGGCAGCTGCTCCTAGTTATTAGTTATGCAATGTGAAGTAATTGCATAACTGCTTAGGTTGACTTTGTAAAAACTATATTGTAATTGAAATTTTTCATCTATCAGCATCTAGTTATTAGTTATGAAATGTGAAGCAATGCTTTTCAGTTTGAAAGATGTGCAATGCAATGTAATCAACGTTATGAATATAAACTACAAAAATCTATTTTTTACTAAGTTACCGGTTCAGTTTTGGGTTCGGGATCGGGTTTGAGAACCCGGTTCGCCGGTTCGGGAAATTTTTTTTTGGGGGTTGGGTTCGTTTTGGGTTCGGTAATACAAAAACATATAAAAATCAGAAATATATACATATTTGCAGCAAGTAATCAAGTTCATAATACACCACCATATTAATAGTCAAATAACATAGCAAAAATACACCACCACTTTCATAGTGAAATATTAAAATATTAGTGATCTACTCAATGTCATGATACAAAATTATAAATTAAAGTTCAAACATAAAAATGTCAAGTGTTTACAATCAGCCATTATTGATCATTGATCAATTTGAAAAGTGTGAACATTTTTCTGTGTGGAAGGCAAACAAGAAAACAGTGTTACATAATTATTTACATTGTGAAAGAGCCAAAACCTTTTTCTTGCAGATCATAGAAGAATCTCAGTGATTTTTTGGGTGTCCTTGCCTTGGAACGAAACTATCCTGAGCCATGAATGATTGACTAGGAACTATGAGAAAGAAATAAGATAAATCACATGCAACTTGTTGCAATTTCTTTCCTTGGGAAAAAGGGTAAAGATTTCTTTTCAGGGGGGATCTCCTTTAGAGTTTGAACGTGCATTGATAATTTTCAAGATAGACTTAGCCAAATATGTCATCTAGGTTTGAAGCTTTTAGGTAAAATGTTTGCTTCTTTAAATTTTGTTCAAAATTCAAGATGCAGGCTCTCCTCCCTTAGGGAAGAGAAGGCCTATCAAACCTAACACTCTTATGCAACACTTCTTAAGTTCTTGTTGATGTAGTATTAGATGCAAAGTTTCAAAATAGGCATGGTTATATAAATTCTCATCTCACGACTATCATTGCATCAAATTAAGAATTTTCAATCCTTTATGGTCTAGACAAGAGAAGTATGGAGTAGTGTTCCAATGCTAAAGTATTATTGTGAATCTCTTTGCTATGAGTGGTTCAAAAATGAGGAATCTGTCTTCTGCACCAAATGAGAAATATTCACAATATGTGCTAGGAAGGAATATAAGTCCATAAGATCGAGTATGCAAGAACTGAGAATTGCAAAATTGGCTTACATTTGACTTCCAAACACATAAATTTTCACACTTTTGATGTTCACACGTAAGTCAAAAAGTATATGTGTGTAAGTTGTAAAGTATACACTTGAATACACGTAACTCATATCTATTGAACCATGAATTTATAATTTGCAAATATGGACACCATCGATAAAAAAGATTTGTATTAAGCAAATAGCCATGTACGCATACATCAATATATGTCGATATAAGTATAAAATATAGTTACAAAATAGCCATATAGGCTTACGAGAATTCCATATAGGCATACAATGTCAAATATATCCAACACAAAATATGTACAAAATTGCCATGTAGGAATACAACAAAGGGCTCTGTGCATTCAAAATTCATTTCTCTCCATGCTCTGGTTCAAATACAATTTTCTTTCCCTTTGCTGGGCGATCCGATGGCGATAATTCTGTCACCTGTTTCTGCTATGCTTGAGGAGTGCTCCTGCTGCTCCTCCTAGGGTTTAGCTCCTGGTGAAGTTTCAATTGTGACAATAAGAAGTAAAGACATTAATATATAGAAATTACATTATAAAAATTAATATATTTAGCAAAATAATCACTTACGTCCATCTCACGATCACTCTCCTCGATGGAAATATTTGCACGCCGATGCTTAGGCGTGCTCAAGCCCTATATAAACCATCCAACTAATTCACTATAACTAATTCATCTAATAACAATGAATTAAACTACGAATCAATAATGGTTTGATTTTTCACTATAACTAATTCATCTATAACAATGAATGTAAATTGAAATATAGTAATTTGCCTCATACCTCCCCTATCAGAGCCATCGAGGATTGTATAGCGGAGGAAACACCAATATCCATTGCCCTCGTAACGTTTGGCGGTGTTTCTGTCACCAACATCTGAAAATAAAACAAAAAATTATTCAATCACAAAAAAGTTACAATAGCGATCCATGTGATGACTTATAACGTATGAGATCTAATGAACAAATTTTTGAGTACAAGTATTAAATAGATATATTTATGATTATTAGTTATCGAATTTGAAGTAATGCTTTGAGTTTGAATGATGTGTAATGCAACGTAACCAACAATATGAATATAAACTACACAAATCTATTAAACTTAGAATTCATTACTTAAGTTCTCTTTAAATTCTATATTACCTCCATGAACGTTTGATCAAATCTACTGGCACTCGGAGGTGTTTCCTTGAAACCTTCAACAGTACCCTATTCAACATCCAAAATCGCATATTAAAATACCATTTGTAAAACAATGTTATTAACACATGTAATAAATTTATAATTGTATACTAACTTTACATACCCCATCGATAGGTGTACTACAAAAATAAGTAGGTGGATGACTGGTGTATCCAGTCTCTACACTGTGACCCTGCAATTTTATTAAAATAGTAAAACTAAATTAGTTAATCTTGCATTTCACAATCGAAATTTAATAAATTAAATTCAATGAACATGCTGAATTTTACCTGAGTGTCAATGCCATATGCATCATGCAAAATGTCAGCCGTCCTCTCCATCCCCATAGATGCATACAGATCAGGCTACGTAGTAGCATATGGATCCTGCGTAGCACCCTCCTGAGTGTCGGTAGGGTCATACAAACAAGTCGCCTCGCAAGATTGACACACATGGGTTCGAAGGCCACCACCTAAAGACTCCCCTGGATGGCGTTGTACAATAGGGCTAGTGTGATGGATGACACTCTGGTGTGATCGCCTGCAATGTCTCTATGTCGGCACTCTCCTTCGCAACGTGCATCACAATCTGCTCATGAGGTGGCCTAGTTAGAGGTTGTCTCCCTTGCCACGTAGGATCCGGGCACCGGCCTATCCTGAGCTGACCCCCACCTCTCCCCTAGAACTCCCTCATATCAAAATAATTTGGGATTTGGTTCAATACAAACTCATTGTATAGTTTCCTAAGAAAATATTGGGGACTTCACAATTATTGCACGGTGGGTAATCAAAGACCATATACCATCTTTCATAAAAACGGTTCTTAATCTCTTGGTGGTGGCACCAATGAATAGGAAACCTCTTTGCATTGAGGGTAAGATTTTGATTTGTTTTAGGGTCAGTGAATAGAGAGCACAAATCACCTTTAGTAATTTTTAAATCTTTTACTTGTTTATATGATAATTTGTCTAGATAATATGCCCTAGCCGTCAGCCTCCTATCTTGCCATCCAAACATTTGTTGGGTGATTGCATCTACATTTTTAACATGTCTTTCAATGAATTTTCTAGAAGCATTCTTTCGTGGTTGAAGCATTTGGATCACTCAACCCACGATAAGATCCTCAAGTTGTTTTCTATTGTTCTCAATTTCACTCAAATTTTCTTGAGTTCCGGAGGGAATTGAGAGAATGGTGGTGGGGAGGTTGATTTTGTTGAGGATTTTGCTGTTGAGGATTTACCTCCTCTTCTTGTTGAGGATTTGCAGGATTTCCTACAATTTTTTTTTTTTAAATCAAATCTAACCTAAAACAAACAAAATCAATTTCAAACTAACAAATTCAAAACAAATAGAAAAAAATACTTACCTCCCGCATCTCTTCGTCGTCGTGGTGCCATATTTGCAAACAAAATCCAACTGTTCTTGATGAAATTTGTAGAAATCCTTCCTCCTAGAATGTGAGCGCGAAAGTGAGGATTTTTTGCCGTAGGCAGAGCTAAGAAATAGTAAAGAGAAAATGATAGACATTTGATTTTTTTTTTCTTTTTAAATCACATAACGCACTCGCGTTATAACGAGCTCGCATTATAGCGCGAGTGCGTTATGTCTTTCCAATTTTTTTTCCCATTTGGCCACAAAAGTGCGACCAACTTCATGCACCCACCCATTTCATTTGGGGCTGAAATGCCTGCATCAGTGGTGGAGTATGGGTGTTTGAGCTGAAGACCATGGAGGTAGCCATGGAAAAAGCTCAGATTGTTGAGGAAAATCTAGCCATGGCCTTAGGTGGACAGACGAGGGTTTAGATTGGTAGTGCACCTCCGGTAGGGTACAGTTCTCGTGGTGGACAGTCACAGTTAGCAGGTCCATCTAGGAGTCAACATGCACCCTCTAAGGGTGGCCAACAACAACAACCTTCACAGTTTAAGCATAAGAATTCTCAATCCCATTAGGAGGATAGATCTCAGTCTAGGAGAGACAGGGATAGGAATTGGAGGCAGATGAAACATTACCGCTCTGAACAACCAACCCATAGTTCATAGTCTACCGTTAACATGGGCAGTGTTCAGCAATCTAGTGCTCTACTTGGTAGTAGAGGTTTTGGCAGAGGCATAGGGTGCTTTTCATGTGGACAACAGGGTCATATTGGTCGTCAGTTTCCTCAGAAGGGCACTACTGGATTTTCTCAGAGACCAGCAGCTTTAGAGCCGACAGTTGGGGATGCAGGTAGATCTCATAGGGTTTTTGCAGCGGTTGACAACCGCCAAGCTGAGCACCAAGGGATAGTAGTTGAGACATCTGGTGAGTTACGAGGTAATAGAGTATTTGTACTTTTTGATTTAGGAGCTTCAGACTCCTTTATTTCCCCCTCTGTTGTAGCGTGATGTGGACTGGTGGCAATAAAGTAGGATGATAGGTGGTAGGTTGAGTTAGCTTTCGGTGCTAAGGTCACAGCTCAGTCACTTGTCCGTGGTTGCAGTTTGAGGATTGGATCTCTTGACAGCACAGTTGATCTGTGAATCATTCCTCTCAGGTCTTACGACATTGTATTAGGTATGGATTGTTAGAGGCCCATAGAGAAGTTATAGATTATCGCCGCAATTCGGTGAAATGTGTTAATGATTTCGGCATAGAGGTTGAGGTGGTTGGGATTCAAAGACCTATTTCTTTGAGGATGATCTCAGCCATGCAGTTGAGGAGATGTGTGTGGCAAGGTTGTCAGTTATTTGCAATGACAGTTAATGATTTAGAGTCAGGAGAGAGTCAGGAGGAGGTATCACTCGATAGTCACCCCATTCTTAGACAGTATGCCGATGTGTTTCCAAATGAGATTCCAGGGATGCCACCTAAGCATGACATCGACTTAAAGATTGATCTGGTGCTTGGAGCTGAGCCCATTTCATGAGCTCCCTACAAGATGACCACTCAAGAGCTTAAGGAGCTCTGATTATAGCTTGAGGAGTTGTTAGAGAAGGGATTCATTCTTCCAAGTGTCTCTCCTTGGGGAGCACCAGTGATTTTTGTGAAGAAGGACGGGTCCCTTTGATTATGTATAGACTACCGACAATTGAACAAGGTAAAAATAAGGAATAAATATCCGTTGTCAAGGATAGATGATTTATTTGATAAAATTAAGGGTTCCAGGGTATTCTCAAAGATTGATCTGAAATCAAGTTATCACCAGCTACACATCTTCGAGGCGGATATACATAAAACCGCATTTCATACTTGATACGGTCACTAGAGTTCACAATGGTGTTGTTCGGCTTAACAAATGCACCCTCGGTGTTTATGAGTCTGATGAATGGTGTGTTTCACACCTACTTGGATTGGTTTGTCTTGGTGTGTAATGTCCCCATTTTTAGCACTTCACTTTTCAGTGATTGGTAGCCTATTCCCAGTGTGCTGTCGGCAAGTCAGTGGCAGAATTAGGGTTTCTGGTTGTTTGATGGGTTCTCTTGAAGATTCAGGGTTTTTCTTGTTCGAGTTTGGATGTTTGGATTCTGGATTCCTTCTGGGTTTTGAGAGAGCTTCACAGAGGTATGACTTGCAACTGCTTCGGGCAACCTTTCTGAACTTACTATTTTTAGTAAGTTATGACGGCTACATCTCAGAGTTTGGGATTTTGGATTGCGGACTCTTTCTGGGTTTTCACAAAGCTTCACAAAGGTGTCCCATGCATTGCATTCTGAGCAACTTCTTGAATTTACTATTTTTAGTAAATTCTATTTTTAGCAGTGGTCTAGTCAACATCAGCTCAGCAGGCTCCCTCTTTAGTCAGTTCAGTTGCTTTGATCAATTTTGGCCTTGGGGTGCATTCTGGAGAGATAAGTTCATTTATTTAAATAATGTTATGTTAATGTTATATTTTAATGTTGACCCCCCCCCCCCTTGGCCTAGCTACATCACTTCAAGTTGTTCTTAAAAGGTGTTTTCCATCGGTGGGCGCTTCATTGAGGAAATTTATTATTATTCAAAGGTCTATTCCATGCTTGAGTTGGACGCCTTCTTGGAGGAGGAGATTAATTTAAAATTAAAGTCAAATATTGCTTGAAAAGTGGGACACCTTCTCTTGGAGGGAAAAGGTTGAATTCAAAATTTAAAACTTAGGGATTCTTTTCTAGAAGCTTCTGGAGGGTCCTCTCAAAATTATAAAAGGGAGCTTTGGGTCTTCATTTTGACATGGGATATCTTGAGTAATGTTATTCTGCCGAAATGGTGTTGGACTGCTTCGAGGAATGAATGCCTCCTAGCCTTGGCTCAACTTCGTGCTTGAGAGATAGCACCTAGTGGAGAGGTTTGCTAGTTATTGAGTGGATTTTGTAGTGAGGTTGAATTGTTGTTTGAGTTAATGCTTTGTAGTTAAATTATTTGCATTTCATATCATTATCTGGAGTTCCTAATATCATAGTTGATTTGTAGTTTTCACTCATATATTGAAAAATAAAAATATCTTCGTTCTGGGTAATGCACATTTCTTCTTCTTTAGGTTGGGCGCCCCTTTGTGCCAATTTGCAGATTTTAATATTGAGAGCTTGAATTTATAAAGAAAATCGCCCCTATTTGCTAGGTAGGCCCTCTTGGAGTGTATTGGGAAGCGTATTAAATAATGGTGGGGGTTTGGGTGTAGTTTCTTGCTTGCAACTTGGTTTCCCTTGTTCTAGGAGTCCTTTGCATTTGGTTTGGGGTGTTTTGGTGGAGTATTGAGGGAGTAGTGAGTGGTTTAATGAATTTATGTGTTGCTGTTTTAGCTTTTCTGGAGCAGGTCTGTCACAAAACAGAACATTGAGATTGGTCTTTGAGTGGATATTTTGGTCTTGGAGCAGTTGTTAAGCAAGGGAGAATCTTCTATCTTGTTGCAGCACTTTGCAGCTCTAATCTTGTGCTCTTGACATACATTCTTCAATATATTGTAAGCTGAACAGTAGTACTGTCAGCATCTTTCTTATTCTTGCTAATTTCATACTTTGTATTGCCCACTGAATAAGTGGAAGAGGCTGGCTTCCGCCTATTTACTTGTGTTGCATTATAGTTTAATATCTCCACCATAAGGCCGCCTCTTTTCCATCCTGGATTGAGTAGCACATACTTGGTGTTGAGTTACTTTCAACAATATTAGTGATAGGGATCCTCTAACCATATGATCGTCCACCATGGACACATTCTTGGTTAGAGTTACGTTCCAGTTGCAGTTTGAATTAATGTACTGATGATCCTCTAGCCACATGACAGCCTCTCTCTTGTTGAGATTGAGTGCGCATTGTTGGCAACGAGTTAATTGTAACTGCTGGTTTGATTGAACTAACGCTAACGGGTGCTTTCTGCATTGTTGTGTACTTGGAAAAATTTGAAAAAAATTGGTTCGGGATATTTCATGGTGTTTCTAGATGATATATTGATCTATTCCAAAACTATGGAAGAGCATGAGGATCACTTGAGATAGGTACTACAGTGCTTGAGAGAGAACCAGTTATATGCTAAGCTGTTGAAGTGTGAGTTCTTCAAAATAGAGGTGAAATATCTAGGACATGTCATATCTGGTGAGGGCATTGCAGTGGATCCTTCCAAGATCCAAGCAATCATTGATTGGCCTGCTGCTACAAATGTGTCAGAGATTCGTAGTTTTATGGGGTTGGCAGGCTACTACAAGTGATTTTTACAGGGGTTTTCAAAAATAGCACACCCTATTACTTCTCTTCAGAGGAAATGGAAGAATTATTTTTGGTCAGAATAGTGCGAGGCAACGTTTCATACTCTTAAGGAGAGATTGACTAGTGCTCTGATTCTAGCCATTCCAGATCCTTCTGGGGATTTCATAGTGTGCACAAATGCTTCCTTGGAGAGTATTGGAGCTGTGTTGATGCATGATGGACGTGTGATTTCCTATGAGTCTCACAAAATCAAGGATCATGAACTAAATTACCCTACGCATGATCTTGAGTTGGTCATTGTGGTACATTCCTTGACTAGATGGAGACATTTTCTCTTGGGGCATAGATTTGAGTTGTACACGGATCACTGTAGTTTGCAGTACATCTTTACGCAGCCTTATCTTAATGCCAGACAGAGACACTGGATGGAGTTCTTATGTGAATATGATTTTGAGGTGAAGTTCATCCAGGGAAAGGAAAATGTAGTTGTTGATACACTTGGTAGACAAAGACATGAGTTGTCAGAAGTGACTCTCAGTGTGGATTTGAGGAATCAGATACTTTATGCACTTCCTTCAGATGTTTGGTATCAGGAGGTGAGGACTGAAGTGGAGTCAAGTAGAGAATTAGTGGACAAGTTTGCAGGATATTCCCTCAAGTTAGATGGTCTCTTGAGGAATTTGGGCCGAATTTATGTACCTTCCATTGGGGTTCTTCGCTCTTTGATCATGTTAGAGGCACATAGGGCACCGTATTCAGCTCATCCTGGTGTCAAAAAGATGCACGTTGATCTTCGACAATTGTACTTTTGGGTCGAGATGACGAGAGACATTGCAGATTTCATGTCTAGATGTTTTGAATTTCAGAGAGTGAAGGAAGAACACCAGCATCTTACAGGATTTTTACAGCCTCACTTGGTTCTGGAATGGAAATGGGACATCATCTCAATAGATTTCATAGTTGGTTTTCCTATTTCTTCACGACGACATGATGCCATTATGGTCACTGTGGACAGGTTGACAAAGGTGGCTCACTTCTCTCCTATCCATTCCTCTTATAATGCTTCATCAGTGGCTAGAGTCTTCATGGAGGACATTGTTAGATTACATGGTATACCTTGTCAGATCATATCAAATAGAGATCATGTGTTCACCTCAGCGCTCTGGACGTCCCTACAACATGCTTTGTGGACTCAATTGAATTTTAGTACAACATACCATCTAGAGACGAATAGACAGACTGAGAGGGTCAATCAAATTCTCAAGGACATGCTTCAGATGTACACCATGGATCATCAAACATGATGGGAGGACTACCTTTATCTGGTAGAATTTGCATATAATAATAGTTATCACATTTCCATAGGCATGCCTCCCTTCCAAGCGTTGTATTGTCATCCGTGTCGGACACCGTTGAGTTGGGACCATTTGGAGGATAGAGTTTTGTTGGGTCTATAGATGCTTCAGGAGATGAGCAACAGGTGGCACAGATTAGGGAGCATTTGGTGGCAACTCAAGATAGACAAAAGAAATATGTCGATGTTCATAGGGTGGATGGTCAATTCTCAGTTGGTGATTGGGTTTTCCTGCATGTGCCACTACAGAAGAGTCTAATCTATTACGGGAAGGGCTCTAAGCCGACACCACGTTTTGTTGGACCTTTTGAGATCTTGGAGAAGATTGGACCTTTAGCATACTGTCTTGCTTTTCCACCCAGTCTCTAGTGCATACATGATGTATTTCATGTTTCTGTACTTAGACCATATTATCCCGATTTATCTCATGTCCTCAATTGGAATGCATTACGGGTAGAGGATGGGTAGCTAGCTTTAGAGCCCGTAGGCATCACTCAGCATAGGAAGCTCACACTCAGAGGATGAGAAATAGAGTAGGTTAGGGTTTAGTTGGATCCGAACGATGAGGCTTCGGCTACCTAGGAGGATGCTTCCAGGATGAGGGAGCTTTACCCATACTTGTTCACAAGCTTCCAAGAGTAAGCTTGGTCCTAGGGGTGGAGGATGTGATGCCCCTTGGTTTGTTCATGTTTTGACAACATTTTAGATATCATCTAGACTATTTGATGTTGTTTTATTGATTCTATGATACTGCTTGATAAACATTATGACTTTGTGGACACTGCTAAGATATGGTGACATTTTGTTGTGTTGATGATAAGACCGTTTGACGATATTATGATGCTTAGCTTAGCGATGTTGATGATACTATGATGGTTGGTTTTACAATGTTGATGGCAATGTTATATTTGATGTCTTGTATTTATGCAATATTTTTTAGATTAGTTAATTGTTTATTAGAATATGTTGATATGATGTTATTTATGATGTATGCACGCATGTGTTAATGTTAGATGTTATGTGTCGGTGATGGGGACAGTGTCACATCACTCGCTTGCGAGCGCCCCGTGACTCTGTGATTTCCCCATCACGGTGTGATTGATTATATTTTTATGCATATGCTCGACACTTCGTTTTGTTGCAGGCTTCAGGTACGGGGCATCAACTCCACCTATTTATCAGGTTTGAGCGTGTTAGAGCCCAATGGAGATGTTGTTTGGAGGTTACACTAGGTCCCCCACTTCGAGCCATTATCCTTTTTTAAGGATGAATCATTGTTGTCGCTCCCAGTAGGTAAGTCTTTGGCATCGTTTCGTTTTTGTGTGCTCATCAAACTTATGTCATGTTTTTGCTTGCTTTACATTGTTTGACTTTGGAGTCTTTCTGGAGTCTTAAGCCTAGTTTGATTATTTCATTCTATTTTGAATGCTAAATTTGTAGGCTTGATTAATGATTTAAAAGTCTAATATAAATTAAAAGATCAAGCTAACTCTGCTATGGAATTAAACTTCATTAAGATAAGAGTTAAGTCTTAAATAGAATATCTAATAATATATATATATATATTAATACGCTTATATAAATAGATTATGAAAGGAATTTAATATAATAAAATAATAAATAAATAATGTTTTGTGTGGAAAAGTGAAATGTAAAAAGGAAAAATTAAATCAAATGGAAAGAGGGAAATATGTATTAGTGGAGGAATCAATCATTAGGGGAGTTAATACAGAGAAGTGGGAGTTATCTTTAGAGGAGCAATTGGTTTTTTTTTCATTATGATTGCTTCCGAAGAAAAGAAAACTGATTTTTGTTCTTGGGTTTTTTTTACCGTGAATGTGCTCTAGGGGTTCTTCTGTAATAAGGGGTTTTCAGGAAAAATAAAAGCAGCTGGAAGTTTCTCTGGTGTTTGGGGATTGGGGATTTTGGAATCCTTATAAAGGAGTTGGACTGAATAAAGTTAAGAGTTGTGTTCTGGTCTGGAACTGAGTCTTCAATCAGCATTCCTTCAGCTCAATCATCCGCAAAGGCCAGGTTCCTTTCTGATGAAATTACTTTTCCTCTTTTCTTTTTTTTAATGAATAAAAATAGATTGGAAACCAAAAGAATAATTCTTTTATTTCATTGTCAAAAAGAAGTTTTGGAATTGAATGGAAATATTTCTGGATTGTAATCTGATACGAGTATAAAGTAATATTAATGGAACCGAACCAGTCTATAATTAGGATTTTTTTGGAATAGACTCAATAAATGAGCTTTAATCTAATGTTGAATCTTTACTAATATCATGTCCCCTGTCAGTCAAAATCATCCTGTAGACCCGTTTGATGATACGGTATCTTGTATTGCATGGTGCTGACATTTCTAACCGTTGTTAAATTCCGTTTAGATAAATTGATATGCCGTAGTATTGAACAGTCGAGCTGAGTGAAGTTTATTGTCGAGTTAATAATTCCACATAGCTTGCACTCCATTCTTTAAAACAACAGTATTAGTTCCTTTTGTTAATACAATAATCTTCTACTGTAGCCTGATGTTTCAAGGAAAAAGTCGACACCCTTATAACCGTTTCATAAAGCAGTTTAGAGATTCTGTGAATAATAGACCTTGCTTTAGGCGTCGTCCATGTTTGGAAGGGAGTCTGCTTAACTTTAAGTCGGATCTTAGCGTCTATATTGTCTGGAGTTTTCTTTTATTACCTTGTTTTCTTAAGGTATATGGAATCCTTTTATTTTAGTATGGTTTTCCTGCAAATTAAATCATCGTTTGTTTCCTATGATCTATCCCTGTTTATAGACATATATATATACATTTCACATCCTTTTCCTAAAGATGCATGTAGGGTGGGTCAGAGCGCTGCTCCATGATATTTCTTTTTGAGTCTGGCATCCTTTCCTGATAATTGATATGGGAATATGGTGCCATGTTTAAAGTATCTTGTACTTAACCTTTAGAACGACCTGGTTATTAGGCGCTCACACTGAAGTCATTTTAAAGAAATTACAACTATCTCTATCGAAAACAAGGAATGGTAGATTAATCTCTTTAAATATTAAATAGAACAGTAGAAACTTCTTTTCATACCTGTATGTCTTGGCCGATTCAAGCCATGGAACGTTATGATGGCTGTAGAGTGCGTCAATCAGGAGTCGATTGTTATCTTTAATAAACATTCTCACCTTGATATCAAATTCCATCATGCATAGGGTATGCGCCTCATAGGCCGCCGCTTACAATATAGTTTCTTAATTGCTTTAGCATGGAAGAAAACTTCAGTTATGTGTGAGTCTGGATGCTTTTGAGATCTAATAGTTCTTTCTCTTTTTGGTTAGCGTTCAGAAGTTACATATTTAGATTAATGATACAGTCTAAGTTTACTAAACTGGCCATGCCTATTCTTTCGGCGCTGATTTAACCCTGAATATTGAGACTTCCAGTGCATTTCAATTCTTATAGACTCGTAATTAAGATCAACTCGATGTGTTATGTCGAAGTTAGTGAAACGTAGTTTTAGCCTGAGTATACTGTGTGTTATTTACAACATTCTTCAAATATATGGTTAGAATATATGTGTTACACGCCAAGGGAAAGAATATATATACTTAATTATAAACATATTGAGCCTTAAAATCAAATTGGTAATATTGCATTATCTTTATGTTTATGGCAGAGTAGAGTTGATAAATAAGATCAACATTGCTAGATTTAATGTATGTACTTTATTAGTATATAGTTATATATATATTAATATATAGATGTAATAGACATATATGTAATGTATATATATAAATAAAAGTAAGGATAATTATGTTGATAAACATGTCGTTGAGTAGTTGTTTTTAAATTGAAAAGAACCTTAAATGGTAATGTCTTATGGTTGGAAATGTAAAGGAATTGATGAAGTTGATATTAACTAAACCGAGATAATGTATTTGTATGAAAACTCAAATGTTGGAATATTTTATTTGTAAGTTTGTATCGCCTGTCAATTGCTATTCTTATAGTCTTTGTATTATGTGTTACTCGAGTAGCCGGTTTATTTAAGTGATGTATAATTGGATATGGAAAAAGCTTGCTCAATCGTTATCGTCGAGGTCTTCCAGAGGCTAGGATGATTTAATCTCTTGGTGGCTTAATTTATTTAGTCGTGATAACTTATTGAGAATTTGTGTGTGAAGACCTTTTTCATCTTGCACGTTATTTTACCTTGAGATTGTTTCCATGGATTTTGCGAGTGGGATGAATAATACCTCACAATGAGATACATTTGTGTTTTGTGTCGTGCAAGTGATGTTGATTTCAATTTTCAGTGGTTTTGGGTTGGAAGTAGGGGAGTGGCTTCCAATGGGGGCCGATGCACAAAGTGGCGCTTGGATAACCCATGTGGAAGTTAGCTAACAAGTGACAATATTAAAATTAACTAGGGGGAAAGGGTAGCTCGAAACATTAATCAAGATAAGCATGTTCCCCGCTCAGTCTCAAGTGTTCGTTTAGGCTTGAGGGGAGACGAGAAGGCCTGGAATGGCACAATCGTCTACTTCGTCTCCACGAGAAGTAGGACAATTCCGCATAGTTGGCATGAGGGGCCAGAGTTTCGATAGAGGCTACCAAGATAACCCAGGATGGGGGTCGGGGGCCTAGGAAGAACTACCTGGATAACCTATGCCCAGTTATGTGATGACACTTCCCTATGACAACCATGAATGTTCTTTACTTATTGATTTACTTGCACATCTATGTGCCTCTGGAAGAATAGTCATTGTTGTGTTGTACTTGATGTTGTTGTACTTGTTGTTGTACTTGTTGTTGTTGTTCGTCCTCTGTTGTGAGTTTTTCCACCTTGTGATGTTTTGTCCTTGTCATTATGTTGGTGGGGCCCTTTGTAACCTCCTTGCATGGGGGGTGAATCTTTGGATTTAGACAGTAGCGTGGAATGTGTATATTCTCCATTGGGTTCCCCATTATGTTTGTGATGTAGTGTTTACCTTTGGTGCATCATCTTCAACATTGCACCTATTTTTGGGAGTTGATTAATGTACTTCTATTATGTATTGTATGTGACCATGTATCATGTATCATTGTAATGCACTCCTCACTTGATTTGAGGAAGTATCATTGTAAAAATGTATAAGTTAACTGAAAAGATGTATCTCTTGTATGTAAGATATTTTGTAACCATGACATTATACTTGTAAATTGAAATGGAAGAAAGTAGTTATTCATTTATGTAAATGAATGGATGATTCACTTGGTTCTTTTGTATTTATGAAATGATAACATGGCTTAATGATGATTAGTGTTTAATGATTAATAAGTTATTTGGTTTCGTAATTGGGAAATGAAAAGTAGGTAATGCAACTATGCACCCTAGCGGACTTAGGAAGATAATTTATGTGATGTTCTATTCCATTACAAAACAATGCACTTTAATCTTTTTTTAAAAAAATTGTCCATTTTCGTAGCATTAGTTGTGTCCTCTAGGGTTCACGGCGGGGCGTTACAATGTATATATGTATATATAAACTTTACATTTATTTTTGTTATCTACTTATTAAATGTCTATTTACATATTATATAAATCTATTTATAAATATGTATGTAATAATTATTTATATTAAATATACATTATATATATGCAATTATAATGCACACACATGCATATAGTGTATATATGTATATCATTACTTTTGTATTATATATAGACATATATGTTAAAATTATTATATATGTATATTTATTATATATATTTTAATTCTTTAATTTATTTAAAAATAAATTTAGTTAAAAATTATTTTAAAAATAAATCTACAGTTTCAATACATTCACAAACACACAAAGAAATTTATGGTTTATACACACTATGAAATCTATAATTTTAATACATACACAAGTTAACATATCTAGTAAATTAAAACATAGAAAAATCAATTAAAACATGAACAAATAGAATTAGATCTAAGCACTTTATTTAGATCTAACAATTTCTTCTTGACATAAGAATATACTATTTAATATGGAAATTTGGTATGAAGTTTTGATAAGAATTAAAATAAATTTAGATAAAAGATTTAATTTAACATAAATTTCAAATCTAATTTTTCATTTAATTGTTGGTTAAATACATTGCAAAGACTAAGAAAAATAACAATCCACTTGAAAAAAACGAATTCCTCTTTGTTGAAATCTAACCATTTTCTTCTACCTCCCTTTTATTCACAACTTTTTTTCCATTTTTCTTTATTTATGTAATTTTTTAATTTTAATTTAACTTATTAAAAATATATTGAAAGGTGGATTTATCTCCATTTAGAGTCACCCACTGACTGAGAATAAATACTTTTTAAATTGAAAAAAAATGTTTTCTTCATTATAAAAAAAATTAAAAAAATTAAAATGAAGAAAAATAACAAGTAATAACTTTTACAAAGGTGTCACTTCCTCTTGCAACTCATTAATTGGTTGAGGATAATTTTATTAAAATAAAAGAAATTATTTTTCTATGCAATCAACTTTATTGACTTGGGCTAATAAGTAAATCAAATAGATCCTAACTCTTATTTTTCATAAAAACTCTTGAGAGTAATTATTAATTTAATCATCATTAAACTATTTAAAACACAAGAATAATAATCACTTAAATATTTTTAATTGTTATTATTTATATTTTATTTTTATTAAAAATCACTAAAATATATTTTTAATTGTTGTTATTTATTTTTATTTAATTATTAGTAATTTCATTATCCCATTTCTAATTATTATAATACATATTAATTAATTTATTTTTTAATAAAAGGCTAGTAGCCTAGACATATTACATAAAGACAAGCAAAGGAAAAAATGGGTGTAGCAGAAAACTATCGAGAAACCATTCCATGAACATATCATTTTGCATTGATAACCTCATAAACATAAATAAAAGCTTGCTTGCTTCTTTAAAAACCAACAAACGTGGAAAGAGACCACATTCTGGGAATTCCCATTTCTAAATGGGGATGAAAATACGCTTGTTGCAGGGAAGGATTGCCATTAATTGCAGTGGAAAGGATGGAAAAAATGAATGAAGCAGACGTTCTTAAAGCTCCTCGCTTGAGTGAATTCCACACCTTGTCAAAAGCCCAACTCAATTGGAATGATTGAGAAGTAGCATCAACTCATTATATAACTATGGAAATGCCATATTTAGCTTGATTCCTGAATATCTCAAACTCATACCAAGGCAAGTTTAGAAAAGCCACCTCATTATCCACAAATTGTGGTTTACCAGGTTAATAATTCCATATCTCACCCATGTAAAACTTTAATCTGGCACAAGCGGAGCTACTTTGATAATGATCATTCAACATCGCTGAATTAATCTTGAGTTGCTATTTTAATATGCTAAAAAGAATTAGTATTTCCACCTCAGAATCCATGAGGCCTTCCAAGAAACTTGTAACATTACCTCAACATATGGGAAACGGCTATCCAGCCCCTAGAATGCACCTATGGTATGGATGGTTTTCATACATCATAACTGTTCCTCAATGTCTTAACTCACTGTTTTGTAAAGACAACTCCAGTTCACTGTAACACTGTTTCAAGTGAGAAAAATCAACGTTGTGAGAAGACTCGCGGCAAATTTAGTTTTTTTCTTTTTTTTGTTTAATCTCATTTTCTTGGCGCCAAGTTTGATCTGTCTTCTTTTTCAGCACCAATGAAGACGTTTCACACACTAGAAGATGTCGTCACAATGAAACCATGGACAGGTAATGTACAATGCATGGCTCTGCTCGAGGGGGTGGCTTTGCACCATTATGTCCATATATGCCAAATGCATTTGTTTGAAAAATCTTAAAAGCATTTTCAATAAATCTACTTTGTCTATCCTTTGTAACGCATCCCATTGAAATCGCATTTCTCCGATGCATTCTTTGAAACAGTTCATATGCACTCTCTGTTTTAAAGCTTTACGCAAAACCAAGTCTAGTTTCAGAGCTCTCATTTAAGCGTAGGGCATTACACTGGCCATTTTCATTTGCTTGAGAGCTTCTAAATTCTTTAGAACCAATTCATTTTGAGTATCTTCTTTTCTACTGTCTTCTAAATAAACATATTTTTTGAAATTTTATGTTTTGTTGGTTATTTTTCAAAGTGGAATCTGGCCTAAGCATTATCGTTAATCCCTCGAAATGTGACCTAAAGACTTTAACTAGATCTCTTTGGTACTTAAAAATAGTTCCAAGAAGTTTAATTTTGCCCAATAGGCTAGACGTTATCACCCTACCAAGTTGGGGGTAGTATACAATGCATGTGTATTTGGTAGTAATCAAACGTAGTGCAAACAAAAGAAGTTAAATGTGCCACGGTTCTCTTATCTAGATTACAAACTTGTCCATACAATGAAACGCATCCTCATTATTTACCTCCCTATACGATTATGTTTATGGCCTTGTTTGATAAGACATGACGACCCAACGCCATCATGGGTAGGTTGAATGTCCCTCATGTTTAGTCACACTCGTAACGGCTCTATCTCTTCAATACCTGGTGCAAACATTGGAGCACCTTCCTCTAAACCAGCAGAGACTAAATTCCAAGGTGGGTGAGAATTGTGTTCACGGAGAAAAGAAATTGCATAATATTTCTCCTTGATGTCGAAGCTCATTGTGACACACAGTCGTCTGGAATTCCTCCTTAATGCTTTGAGAAGAATATTATCATTTTTGAACTGCAGGGCTAACCTTATTGCTTCAAAGATGTCATCAAAACCCAGCCTATTTTTAACATATTCTCTAGGAAATAAGCCACCCAGATACCCATCACCAGCAAAAATATTATACTCTTGAACAACTTGCAATAATGCATCAACATTGAGCATTTGGGGTTTGACAAACTTAGTGACAATTAATTCCAAATCTACTAGAGATTGGAGGAGATCTAGGATATTTGATAAAAAAAAATAGAAAGAACTTGAGAAGGGAAAATTAGGCGTCTAGCTCTAGGGCTTGTTAACTCAAAACCAAGAATTGAACATACCAATTCCTCAACCCTAGGGCATTCAATTTGAAAGATCATCACCAAATTTTCATGGGTGAGATTATCCCCAAAAGGACGTTCCCGCGACTTCACTGGACAACTAACTTTGAAGTTCCATGGCCGAGACATCATTTTGCCAGGATTGAATACAAGCTTGCAGACCTTCACTCTCCAATAGCCTTCAATGTTTTTAGATGGAATAATACATTGATCACCGCCTTTTAAAGCCAGAATGAACAAGTATAAGCTAATCATGACGACCAAAATGCAAAAAATTGATAAACACCAGTGAAGCATGTTGGCTTGTGCGAATCGACCTCCTACGTAGAGCTAATTAATGTGTCATACAATGGAAAGAATATAAGGTACCTGCAAAATAAAAACATGTTAAGAAAAACAAGGAATGTTGAACAAGTGTCCATGTTGAGGTAATTCGTGGCGATTCCATATCCCGTCCTCCATATGAATAATTAAGCACAACCTGGGAGTTTGAAATGTTAAGCATCATTACTTGTTGATGGTACTTTTAAAGATCCCATTCATTATAAATTTGGTAACTTGATACCAATTCATAAGCTAAATTTGCAAGACTATCTGCCAAACCATTTGCCTCTCTGTAACAATGTTGTATTTCAAAAGAATTCAACATTTCCAACATTATCCAGTCTTCTACAAGAACATAATATACTTTCCAACTGTTTGGAAAAGTTTGTTTGCATGCATTGATGATATTCAATGAATCCCCTTCAATATAGAAGACTATCAACAAGCTTCAAACCCGATAACAAAGCTTGTGTCTCTTCAATATTATTTGTACCATCCAGAAGCATGATTGATTAATTATTATTTCTTAATACACAACCTGCCTCAGAACAACCCTAAAGATATTTAATCTTTAAAAAAATTATTTTTGATCTATTCCATCTCTTCTTATTTTATGCATCTATTTCATTTTTCCTGATTGTGAATCTATAATTGTATCCCTATACAACTAGGATGGTACAAGGGATCAATACCAAAGGACTAGACTAAGGCAACAAAAGGTACCCCATATCCCTATCCTTGACCCCATGCAATTGGGGAGATCATAATGCCAACAAAGCCAAGTGGAGAATGGGTGATCATAATTTTTAAATGTTGTGCCCCTAATCATAATACCATATAACTAGAAATATGTAAGGGATAATCACTAAAGATCAAAAATAGGTGAGCACTCTCCTTTTAGAAAGACATTGAATTTTTTATAGAGCTTATATTTTATTTACTTAGTTCACATTAGACTAACTCTCTTGCGACTCAACCCTTGATGAGATTATGAAAGTTGAGATAATTTTTTATTAAATTTTAAAGTATAATGTGAGATTGTATTAAGGTGTACTTTAAGAAATAATCTTTTTAAAATTTTATAGAAATTTTAGCAAATCTATTTCAAAGAAGAATAATATTCTAAGTATTTTTTTTATATTAATGATCAAATTTAATAATTGATGAAAATACTTTTTATTTATGTTATTTTTCAATTATATAGATTTTATGGTGATTCAAAATCTAGATTTTCTATTAATATATAACTTTTAAATAACTAATTTGAAATGAGCGAGTATAGAAAATAAAAAACAATCCCTGATAAACTAGGAAGATTAGGGCCCAAATTTTATATACAATATGACAACATGTGTCCATTTTAAATAACTAAAATTTCTAACTTAAGAAAAATTTGATTAAGGATCAAGGTAAATATATCAAATATGAGCTAATGGGAAACTTTTAAAGAACTTTAAATAGAAAATTTGGGGAATACAAACATTAAAAATAACTAAATGACAACATATAGCCACTATAAATTTTTTATCTTGGATATTTGATAAGGTAAATTAGAAACTAATACATGCATGTACCAAAACAAATCTTCTACTCAAGGTAGATTTATAAAATATTTTAGGATCAAGGTATCTATGATGCATGAATCGAGGAAACCTAGTGTAGAGTATATGAAAGCAATATGACTATATGCAATTATTGTCAATGTAAGGATTTCAATAGAGCAACTTCATACTATTAATAAGAAATACACTTATACTAAAATGCACACTTTTTTATTTATTTTTATTTGACATGTTTCAAAATGAAATAAACAATATTTAATAAATTCATTGGTTTCAATTGTGTATGTTTTTTATTAGAGATAAAATAAGTTTTGAAGGGGCCTTAAAACCTTTTATAAAAGACTAATTAATAAAAAAATATCAACCAAAACATAGTGAATCCAAATACAAATGAACCCAAAGACACAAGACAATAGAACACAAAACACAAGAGAGACTTAAAAAGTCCACAATTACAAATGCTTCAATATTCCAACTACCTTCAACTCCTACTAGTAGAAATTATCATGTAGTTTAATAAATCCCATTCTTCTTATCAGCTCTAGCTCTAGTATTAGGCCCATCATGTTGAATTTTTTCTCTTAGGGAAGCTTTATCAGTCTCCTAACAAAGTGACTCTCATGGAGTCCCTTAACCTTATCAATTATAATTTTAATATCAGACACACTATTCTATATCATGCATTTATTGATCTGCACTACATGTAAATATTTTCCTTTATGACCATCAATTCATTCTCCATAAAAGTGACCTTTCATTAATATATTTTTAGCACTTCACCGTAATCAACTTGGCCTTAAATTCACTATTAATATAGATAGGTATTCTTCAATCTTATCCATCTTAGGGATAGCTTCCCAACCTTGCAAAATATTCTTATCATCCTCCCTTGAAGAATGATTTTGAGCTCCCATATTCTTTTATAGCGCTTCCAGTCTAATGTTAAATTTATTTATCTCCACATAAAACCATATCATGGTGTGTTGGGAATAAACTATGTCCTTAACAATATCTAGGACCTCAAAAGCTCATCTCTAGAAGAGGTGTTAGCAACGAGGACAAGAAAATCCCTAGGGGTATCAGGGTTGGGGTTTAGAATCCCTAGGAAGGGGACCCCAATTGTAGGTTCTGCAATAGTGGAATTCCTCTTGCTGGTGTCTCTTTTCCAAAAACACTATCATCTTTCGCCTCTTTCTCCATTCCTTCCTTAGTCTCATTCTTTGTACCCTCTTCAACAAACCTTTCTTTCCTAGTCTTAGAATCCTTGGAAAAAATAATTTTCTCCCCCTTCCTCTTATTATCAAGAGTAGGCTTAGGAGCACCCTCCTTGAACTTTCCCTTCCTCTTTGGGTTCAACTTCTCCTCAAAATATTTAAAATTATATGGGTCCAAAGATGAATCTAGAGTCACATGATTACAAACACCTAAAACATTAGTAAGCATTGTTTCTTCCTTACATCATCATGATAATTATACTCTTAGCTCAAAAAATCAAAAGAAGAGGTATCAATATACTCCACAACCCTAGATTTACTCTCCTTCCTAAGGGAGGCTTTACCACTAAGGTATTTTCAACTTGGATTTTGGGCTTTCATATATTTCACAATCAAAGGCACAATGCACCAATGAATAAGAGTCATGTTGGGAGCCTTTCTACTTTCCCTTATTGAATTTTCTAGATAATCCAAAAGAAAGAAGGGGAAGGAGACTAACAATCTATGTCTAAAATGGTTAAGAAAGACAAAATCATAACCATACATAGATTTATACCTTCCTTCCAACAAAACATACCTCATGAGGAATTTTTCCACTACAACCTAGATTGGTTTCAATGACATTCTTTTATATCTAGAACAAAACTTCACTAGTTTATCTGTTTTCACACCCTTGAAGAAATTTTAGAGAGCTTCTTCACCAACTTTCATGTATTTAAAAATCTCCCTTCCTTTATTTGATAGCCCCATAAAATGGGCCAATAAATCCTCATTGAGAGAGCATTCCCAACCAAAGATGAAAACATTCTTATTTTTCCATCCTCTGGTAAAGGCCTTTGATACAATAAGGTCATGATCGTTTAAAATTTCCAAGGGGTTAAACCTCCCTCATTTAAATTGTTCTAGAAATGGGGCATCTTGCAAACCCAATCATAATTTTGTGGATCTAATTTATTTTATTTTCCTCTCATCCCCCTTCTCACACTAATAAAACATCTAGCACCAAGATCTACCACCCTATTTATAGATAGTGGTCGATTCTCTGAGTAACCATAGAACCTAGAAAAAATTGTTAAACATTGCTTCTCATAGATATCAAAGGTGCCAAAATAAATCATTAAACAAATATATGAATTCCCCTCTCCTAGTTATTATTTCATGTTATGTGTCTTTCACTGCTAGGAATGTAATCATTAGTGATGAGTCCCTTATCTTATGTTGTGATGGAATTAAGATCATTCTAAATCTTGCTACCATTGTGCTTGTGATTTCATACTTAGCAAACACATATGTTACTTTTTTCCCTCCTTGTAGCACATGCCTAAAATGGACCTCCTCAAAATTCTTTCCAAGCTTAAGGACATCACGTATGAATGTTTTGATTATCTAACTAGGAGTTTGAGAACCTTGAAGGTAATGTGTAATATTCAAGAATTACCTTCAACAACTATTTTTTTAAATCCCATACTAGAGGCTATATGAATAGCTTTGAATGCAATTGCCGCTTCTACAAATTGATTCATTTGGTAAATAATGGGTATAGAAAATACAAAAAGGAATGACCTTTATCATCTCTAATAACCCCTCCACCCCTAGCAATTCTTGGGTTTCTCTTCAAGGCATTGCCAAAAGTTCCCTTAATACATCCCCTCAAAGGTGGGGTCCAAACGACTCCATCTTTGAATTTCATATTCTTAAATGGGGTTAAAATATCAAATTGAAGGTTCCAAGATTTGGCAATCATGAGGTTTGATTGAGATACTCCAATTTTGGAAGTATTTGACATATTTTTGGAGATCCTTGAAATACATTTTTCCTTAATAGTCATAATAATTATGTTAGAAACCCTTATCACATCCCCTTTTTCCCTAAAAATGTGATTATTTATCTTCTTTCACAAACCCCAAACAATATGGGGGATCATAAGGGACCATCAAAACATAAGGAAAATTCAAAAGATGAAGAACTCTATTGGTCAATCATCCTTTGAATAGAGTTAGGAAAAACCCATTTGGAATTCCATCATAGAAACAAAATCTCTTAAATAACCCCTAAATTTTTTCACTCCACCAACAAGTAAAAAACACTCTCTTCATGAATTTTATAAAGACCACATCTAAAAGGGAAAGAAAAATTGCTTTTAATTAGTTTATCAAGAGTTAGAATCTTATTTTAAATAAGGATCCAAAAGAAGATATTCACTTTGGGAGTCAGCGTGGGGGACCATACCTTAACCAAAAAGGGAGTAGGCAAGAACCATTTGGGGTAGAGAATCAAACAAGTTCATAATTCATGGGGAACAGAGGAATGTGAAACCAATAAATCAAGTTTTGCAACCTAGAGGTAGAAACATCCATATTAAAAGAAGGGAGTAAATAAGAAAGACACCTCTAAGAATCCCTCTTCACACTAATATAGCTAGCCACTTTTTCCACATATGTCTTAAAAAATAGCTTTTAAATGCCTCACCCAATCATATTCAAAGAGAGGAGTCTCCAAAATCTACATATCCTTTGAAAACTTAATAAAATTATCATTCTTTGATTTCCACTTTACACCTTTTTTATTAATGCCTCTAATTATTCATAATATTTTCCAAATACGCAAGCCAAGGGGAAGATCAAAAACATCTAAGAACTTTTGCAAGTTCCTATGTTAAAAAATATATTTTCTCTTAGTGATATCATTCTACTCATTATTTTGACACAATAATTTTGAATCAATTTTGGTCATCAAAGAAAGATTGAAATCCTTGATCTTTTTAATTCCTAGGCCACCCTATGTTTTAGATTTACAAACCCCATCCTATGCCACCAATGGAAGTATTTTTCTCTCCTCAATTCCTAACCAAAGAAATATTTCCTTGATCTTTTCAAACTTCATAGGGATTTTGGAAAGTCTCATTCCATAAATTTGGATCTTTTGTAAAGTAGCTTTAATCAAGTAAATTTTCTCAACATGGATTAACAAAGTTTCTTTCCACCCAACCAAATTTTCTTGAAATATATCAATTAGCTCCATACAAAAGGACTCCAAAAATTTTCCATGAAAAGGGGCATCCCCAAGTATTTGGAAGAACCTCCACCCACTTGACATTGAAGAATTCAAGCAAGCTTAGTTTAACAAGCGGTTGAGGTGTTCGTTAAATAAATCATACTCTTAGGAAGACTAATCTTTTGACTTGAAGTCGATTCATAATTTAGTATAATAGTTTTGAGTTCTCTCACTTATCTAACTGATGGTTCACATGTAATGATAGTATCATCCACAAACTATTGGTGTGAGGAGAGAGGTCAAATAAAGGTACGAAGAACACCCTTTAATCTCCCATAATTGATGGACTTTAGGATATTTATTCCCAAATATTTTTCCATGATTACAAATAAGAATGGAGAGAAGGGATCCACCTTTCTAATGCCCCTAGATATCAAAAATAGCCTTGAAGGAGAAATATTAATCAAGAAAAAAATTAGGAATAGAAGTCATTTTATAGATTAGGTCTAAGAACTTAATTCCAAAACCAAATCTAGCCATTAATTTCAGTGGAAACTCTCATAACACCCTATCATAAGCTTTCATAAGATCTAGTTTAAGAAGAAGACGAAGTACTTTTTATTCACAAAAAACTAATCAAGGACCTAATGAATGGAGATAATGGAGTCCAATATTTTTCTACCTTGCACAAAGCTACTCTACTACATGGAGATTAATTTGGGAAGAATAAATTGTATTTTGGTTGCCACAACCTTAAAAAATATTCTATAAATTGAGTTACAAAGGATAATAGTTCCTAAAATTATCAAAGGATTTAGCTCCAAACTTCTTAAGAATAAGAACAATAAAATTAAAATTCAGATCTTTCAAAACTCTTAATTGCTACCAAAAAAATCCTTAGTCACAACAATCAAATTCTTGGCTATGATATCCCAATAAATTTGAAGGAATAAATAGGGGAACCATCAAGTCTTGGCACTTTATTTCCTCTAAAGGAGAAAACAACAACTTTAACCTCCTCATCCATCGATATTTTTCTTAACTTAGAGATATCTTCCTCACTTAAGAGCTTAGGAATCTCATATAAAATATCCTTTGAGCATCTAAATTAGTAGGAGTGTCAACATAGAGAATATCAATGAAAAATAATACCAAATACCTATAAATCTATATATCCTTAGTGATCCTGAGATCATCCATCTAAATTTTCCTAATTTTTTTGTCGATTTATACTTTAGGGTAGTGAGATGAAAGAACCTAGTATTTCAGTCTCCCTTCTTTAGCCAGGATTCCCTAGACCTTTGTCTCCAAAATCCATCTTCCTTGGATATGATAGATTAGATCTTAGATAAGAGGTCATTCTCCTAAGTTGAGAGGGAAGAGTTTAGATCCTTTTTATAAAAAAAAATCCTTTTGAATTGAGTCTAGCTTACATGTAACCTCATCTTTCCTCTTAAAGATATGTCCAAAATACCTTATGTTCCAACCCTAGATATTGGTTTTGATATTATAATTATTTTTAGATTTTTTATATAAATTAAAATCATTAACCACTGTGTTTTGCCACTCAACAATCTTACTTTCCAAGTCAAGGTGCAAAGTCCACCACTTAACAATTTTTTTAATTGTGTATGTTGATACACTAAATATTATGTAGTGAGCTTAAAAAATTATCACAAAATATCTCAAGGAAAAATATTAATCACATTAAAAACAATCTTTATAAGTATCATAGAAATTCAAATCAATTAAAAATAATGGGTAATTTCCTCTACATATTTGGATCTAATAATTCAAGAGGGTACCCATAATGTTATGCATTAAGTAAACTCTATAAACTTGATGGATTTATAAATAAATTGAACCTTATTATCTTTGGAAAACCCATTTTTATTGGGAAAGGTGTTGTATACCTTGCACATAAGAATATTTAATATTTTATAAATTTATGGTCTATCTCAAAGTGGGATGCCACACATTGGGTTACAATTTTTTTCTACGTGGTTGTTGTGTGCAACATTAGAATTGGATTTAATTTGGATGGAATATTGAAGAAATAAATTTAATATTGGGTTCATGGTTTAGTGAGTGCATGGATTAATGGGATCATATTTTAACATGGAAGGCACATTAGATACATGCATTTAAGTATTGTATCTTGTAAGAAGTATTTAATGTAAGGTCACATGAGATAAGTCATCTTGGGAACTTGCATTAGAGAGATAATTTTATTTTCCCTTGAGTTGCTAACGACTTTTATTCTTAGAGTAAAAAATTGGCATCCTCCTAAAAATGTACTTGGGCACAATGTTTTGGTGTGAACGAAGATTACCACTATGTAGTTTCTCTTTTGGATCATTTTCAAACTTGTTAGTTAAGTTTTATCTAGGGAATTTAATTTTTATGTCTGAATTCATAAGATAAAGATACATTTTATAATTTTATGTTGTCCCATGTCTCAATATTATCTATATATACAAGGTTTTCTCATTATAAAGTAGTGCAATCAATCTTGTATGCACTGTATAATTTTGGAAATATAGCATAATCATTGTCACTCTCTTATGTGGAAGGCTATGTATGTTGCAAAAAATCCTTGTATCTTGTGAAGCCTTTTGGTTTCTCTTACATAGTACCAAATTTGTAGATCTACCACCCCCTTCTCATTTTTGGGAGATATTTTCCAATAATTTGCACATGGTGCATCCTAGAGAAAAATAGATCTTAGTTGAGTCTAGAAGGCCCATACTTATATCTAGATCAACTATAAAATCATTAAGATTCAAACAAGTTTTAGAATTATCTTCCTTGAGGGCATCAACAAAATATTTACCATAAAAATATGCATGTCTAGTATAATATGACCCATACTACTCTTACATGATCCTTGACATTAGGTATGTATCTTCAACTTCTTCAAACCATATTTGGGTAAAAGCACAAACATGTGTCACACTTTATAAAGGAATCGGCCAACAGCAAAAAAATTTCTGAATTTCGACCACATAAAAGTGGTCTTTATGTTTTGAATTTCAAAATAGTGTAAACTAATGAAATGTAGAACTTTTGATGAAGTTTATTGTTGTAATTTTTAAAATTTAAAAAAAAATTATTTTCATTATGTTTTTTTCAATTTAAGGAAAAAATTTGGAATACTGAAAATTTCAGAAAAGAGTGACTTCACGGGCCGTCAAGAAACAAATTGAAAAAAACTTCATTTCTCCCTAATTTTTTTTCTCCAAATAGGTAACTTCAATATCTTGTGCATGGAAAAAGAAAAATCAAATTTTGATGTATATTTTTCTTGTAATAACGTTTTAAAGTCAAACATGTCAAAATTTGATAGTTTTCACGGGCCGTCAACTATTTTCAAATTTTTAAATCATTTTCAAAAAAAGAATTATACCCTTTTGAAGAAGACTCTCTCCTCTTGTGCCCCATATAAGATTTAAATTTTTTTAATAAATTTTACTATCTTGTTTTTAATTTGTAATCAACTTCCTTTTTCATTTTGAAAACCTACTTGCATTATTTTAAAAATAAAATATATTAAAACTAATAAAAATATTTAAAAAATTATATATTTGGATTCTACACTCCGAGCTCTACAAAAGGGTATTTTTTGTTTTTGCAAAAAAATCATTCTGACTAAAGAAATACTTAGCTAAAGTTGAAAGTTTCAGAAAATTCTGAAAAAAGCTGAGTTGGCTGCCAACTAGGATGCCACATAGACAGTTTCGGTAGAAACAGTTTCTATAGAAAGGGTTTCGGCCGAAACCCTTTCTATAGAAACTTTTTCTACCGAAACCCTTTCTATAGAAACCCCGCACATTAAAAAATCCAATTTTGAAGGTAGTTTTAAAGCGGGAAGAGGAAAAAATTGATTTTTTTTGGATTCGGGCGAAACTTATTCGACCGAAACCTATGTGCCACGTAATACGCCACATGGTTTTGGTTGAAACCTAGTCGGGCGAAACCTTTCCGGCCGAAAATATTTCGCTCGGAACTATTTATTTGGCCGAAAGTGTGACACAACTTTGTGCTTTTACCCATTTATGGCATATTCATGCCTATGTTGTTAGAGTTATAGTTTTTATTATTGTCATTTTTTAAATTTTTGGCATAATTTCATTTGGTGGGGTACATGAGTGTCATATCAATATGGGCCCCAACTATATCAATATTTGGTAGATTTTTTGGTAGGATAAGAACCCTTAGTCATGTGTGGCACAACCCCTGGTTCTTCCAAGCATTTGGAGTTAAAGTTAAAACACCTAGTTAGTGCCCAACCAATGGTTGCTACTCTTGTTCCAAGACTCCACCTACATTTTCCACCACTTTTTGCTAATATATAACTACTCCTTTGATTATGTGGCCCAACTATTTCCATCCTAGATCTTCCACTAGAGTTGCACCCAACTAGTGGCACCACCATTTGGTCACCAAAATAGTGATAGGTTTTTCCTCTTCCATAAAGGGATAGTTATTTTGAAAGGAATACCTTTCACCCTTGAAGTCTATTATTTAACTCATTATAGGATTTGGAGAGGTGTTTATTATCCCTTTGTAGCCATATACTTTTTTTTTTAATATTTTGCACTAGGTACCTATTATTTTAGTTTAAATCTAGTTTTTATACTTTAATTTGTATTTTGGTAAAATTGCATATAAGTGGACATCTTTTCTTACTCAAGGCAGGGAGAAAAGGGTTGATTACTTGATTACAAGTGGGGTACACTAATTTTTTCTTTTATGCACTACTTTCTTTCTAAATCATGGATCAAACTTCAGTTCCCCTTCTTCCACCATATAACTATTATTAATGGAAATATAAAACAGATATTTAACCAAGACAACTAAGATTATACCAAATTCCTATGGGTATAAACGGTTAACATACATTTATTGCAAAAAGTAAAATTGGTATAATAGGTATGATGAATCGTATGGAACATTGTACATGCCAATTTCTTTTGATCTTCACTTTCACATTGTCTTTAGCATATCACCCAATCCAATCTAGACTATATTAGAGGGTTTATTTGGGAAGCGTGATACGAGAGATTATTAGTTGGAGAATGAGCTAATTACTTTGAACCATACTAATTATTTACACCATCTAGGATTTATTTTCCAAGTTCAAATTATTGAGATTGTAATTGAAATAATTTGGTATTGAGAAACATGACTCCTAGATGATTTTTTCTATTCTTAAAAATATTGCTCATGATGATTTAGTTTTTCTCTCTACATTACATGTTACCAAGGATGCTCTTCCAACTACATAAACTATGCCTTTGCTTAATGATTTTCCCACCTCACTATCTAGGTAGTAGGCTAAGATCATGCAATTGTTTACATTGAAGTCTACAAATTCACACACTTTTATTGCTAATCAAAGTATAAAAGAATAAAAAACTTCAAACAACAAGGATAAGAAAATAAAAATATGGACAAGGAAGATAATGAGAGGAACAAAAATTTAAGGTAAACCCCAAGCTTCACTCTTCCAAAGAGGAATCATCTAAGAAGGAAAGACATAAATGTGCATATTACAAGAGACTTGGTCATGATGAACATGTTTGTTATGTAAAATCTATTGATAAGTTGAAGTATCTTCCAAAAAATAATAATATAAAATTGACTTCAACAATGTCAAGAGTTTCTTCTTATTTATCATCATCTTCACAATTAAAGAACATAAAGTGTAAGACACTACTTTTAGTTGTAGGTTTTTATTTACAGAGATGGATCCTTGATTCTAAAGCTTCACATCATATGGATTCATTATAAAGGGCACTCTCTTCATTTGATACTTGTTCTACACCACATAACTTGAAGAATAACAATACATATATGCATGCTTGTGTGAGAGGTTTTACAAACATGGGTGAGGGATCCTTAAGTAATGTATTTTGTGTTTCTTCATTATCAACTAATATCCTTTATATGTACTAGATCACACATAGTAATACAAGGAAGAGTATTGAGTTTGTTAGGATAGGTGACATCAACCTTGCAATCCTAATTAATTTTTATATTCTATCCATGATCCTTGGAATGGGTACTTAGATGGCTAGGGTCATGTGTGATAAAAATATTTAATATTTATTTACCTATGAAATTTTTTTAAAAAAATTCTAGAGGTGGACAAATGTTTGATGACGGTTACAGAGCATATTGGCAAAATATTCCTTTTAGGCATCCACTTTAGGAGTGGAGTACAATGGGACATGCATGTCTGCATGTTTACTGGGTCATCCCACAATATTTGGTCCCAAACATGGGACATCAAATTTTTGAAAGTAGGGGGGATTTTTTTCAACTATCTTTGTTTGAAGATACTTCTTCAAATGAAGGTCCTTCATTAGAAGATTCTAGCATAGAGAAAACACCTTTGATTGAAGGTGGAACTTCAAGTGAAGGTCCTCTTCATTCAAAGGTCTTGGTATATCAATAAAAATAATAAAATAATACCTTCAAGTGAAGATGACCTTCACTCGAATGTATTATTTTATTATTATTTTAAAAAGGTCTATGAATTGCAAATCATTGTTTTCTAGTTCATTTTCTTGGCCCACCGCAAGAAAATTGACGAACATGAATTCTGCAAATCGATAGACGGTGAAGACCACCCCCATTTTGACACAAGGATTCAAATGAAGGTATCCACAATGCACAACACAGTTAGCCAACCAACCTCTTCTGTAAGTATTTTCTACCATTTTGATAGGTATGCCCATTTTTGGCATGTAGTTTCTTCATTTTTATTTATGGCATGTAATTAAAACCCTAATTTATATGTATTTTGAAACCCTAGAATATATTTGTTGTTCTTTTAATTGAAACCCTAATTTGTGTGTTTTGAAATCCTAGAATATGAATATTAAAATCCTAAAATTTACGTGTATTTTAAAACTGTAGAATATGAATATTAAAACTCTAATTTTCATTGTTGTCATTAAAACCCTAAAATTTACATATATTTTGAAACCTAGAATATGAATATTGAAACCCTAAATTTTTAGTATTTTTATACCTTTAACCAATTCGACTTTCTAGATTATCAATCCAAGTCTTCTGGGCTATAGTAGGTGTAGACACCTAAAAATTTCTTGAGCATATCACACACTGAGATTTCAATTATTAACACCATTTATCTCTTAATTCACCTATTTCATATATTTAATTAAATAATGTCAATTGTTTAATTAAATTCATTTTTTTTCCTATTAATCAAATAATTAATTTTATTTGATTAATTTACCTTCACACTAATTTTCTTCTCTTTTGATTAAATAATGTCAAATTATTTAATTAAATGTCATAAATCGTCTTTGATTAAATAATTCAAGTAATTTTTTAATTAAAGTCTCTAATTCCCTCCACTTGCACACTTAATAATTTCTAAATTGTTTTATTGGTTAATTTCCTCCAATCATTCAAAGAATGCTCTCAAGGAATATTTCCTTTTCAAATTCAAATTTATCCCTCCACATGGAAATATCTCCCACATTCTTCCTAAAATCAAGGGATTTGTTATTGTCTCAAGCAATTTGGACCTTTGATTAAAATCCTTGATCCATGTCATTATGCATTATCAACCCTTGATATGATATTTGATCCATGTCTTCATCTCCTATCCAATTTCACCCATTGATTAGCTAATTCAATCTCAACCATTAATTCATTCCAAAAGTCTATAAATACTTCTCATTTTACATGAGAATACATTCACTACCATTTGAGCAACCAAACTCTACCCAATTTCATACTTGAGATTTGAGCATTTTGTGAATCAATCTCACCATTACCATCAATTCATCAAGCTTTTGGATAATCAACCATGGATTAGGCTTCAATTGAGCACTCCACATCCAATTTAGCACTAATACCCTAATGGGATGAAGGTTTGTACTGCTAATTAGGTGTTCATTTACATTAATTTGAGACTTTATGCTTCTAATTGAACCTTGTGTAGTAATTGTTAGACAATCTCATTGAATATGACTTAACTTGATCATTTTCTTGTTAGTTTAGTTCAATTCTTTAGTATTTGATCATGTTATCTAACCATGTTACATTTTGGCACACTTGGTGGGACCCACGTCCCTGTCTAACTTGTTTTGTTTGAATTTTGTTAGATATTGCGGGTTCTAGAAGTAGAGCGACACCTTCGCAAATAAGAAAAGCAATACTTTTACAAATAGTGATGCCTTTGCAAATTAAAGGCCGACACCTTTTCAAATACCAATGCCTTTGTTTCTAATAGTTTTTTTTTTATAGGTGACAGGTCAACGCCTCTTCTTATAGCAGCGCTTTTGCAAAATATTGATGCCTCTACAGAAAAGCTAGATCAACACCTTTGTCAGACATAGAGATGCTTTTGTCTGAGAGAGTGACACCTTTACATTGATAGAGCAGTGTATTTGCAAGTATAATAGTCAACTTAGTTTTAGGGTTTCATTTCAACTTGATTCTTATCTAACCCTAACTGTTTTATGTTGTCCGTTCTTTATTTCTTAAGACTAATCCTTTACAGGAAGCTTGGCTTGGAGGAGTTGGAATTTAAAGTGATTTTGATCACTGTGGCTCTTGGAATCTAATTATGATTTTGATCAATATGAGATTTAGTTTAGAAACATTTAACTTTGGTGTTGTTAAAATGAACGTACATCTTTCTTTGGGCTTAAAATGAACAAATGATCTTCATCTTTATTTTGGGCTTAAAATGAACATGTAATTTATACTTGTCTTTTGGGTTTAAAATGAACAACCCAATCTACACATTTCCTTTAGGCTTAAAATGAACCAAAAACTAACATTTTGGTGCACCTAAAATTGAGTCTCAAATTGCTCAGGCCTCTTGTGTGTATGGTCCAATGAATGATGGGGATGGACTAGAGCAGTCATTGAAAATTTGCACGATCAATTCTTCTTACCATGGGAACAAAAAGAGAAAATCATAATATAGTACAATCAACTTTGAGATATGGTAAGTGTAAGGCTTACCTCTTTAACTAAAGTTTTGGCCAATGTGGAGAAGGTTGTGCAAAAGACAATAGTGCCCAACTCTCTAGAAGAAGAAGAAGATTTATATGTTCAATTTGAAAACCAGAGTTACATGCTTGCCTTCACCAAAAAAGATTGGGAGGTTGCCATGAAGGATTGGGAGGGACACCTTGCAAAATTAAAAGTATCATATTAGGGTATATTACCCTCATCGAGTTAAGGTTTGTACTTCTTTTGAATTGTATAGTCAATTTTTGATATCAATGTACATATGTCAAAGGGGGAATGAAGCAGAGAAGTGTGTTGCCATCTTGATGACAAAGGGGGATATTTTTGGAAACATGAGCATGATTATGTATGTTGTTTTCATTGATGGAAACCCATTATAGAAGTGATGATTTATTAGTATGTATATAGTTCAAAGAAAACCAAGTGTTTTTGGGAAATTGGCTAAGTGTTTGACTGAGATAGTGATGTAACCGAGCATCAGTTTTGTGGTTTGTATTGCTCCACACTACAATATATTTTCATGTGGTTTTGAGGTGATAATTGTACATGTTGAAGGAGTCTACATCCAAATTTTTAGGGTTTTATGTGTTCCGCAATAGAAGATACTGATGATAGAGTATCAGGCTAAGCAGAGACATAGTTACAGTTGTAGAGTTCATGTTGAAATGCTCCGCATTCCACCTATATGATCATTTTACTTTATGGATTTGGGGAAGTGTTTGAAGATGTCAGATGTGTGTGCACTTTGAGTTTTAGGTGGTTTGGTGGTCCACATGTCAAGTTATGGATGAAAATTTGGTTCATTAAGTTTTTGCTTCACCAATTTTGTTATGTGGTGTCGACCTAAGGGTTTTGGGGTCATGCAAGACTAAATTATGTATGGAGTGCAATCATAGGAGTATCTATGGGTCATGCCAATCTATCTTGGTGAAGAACACACTTTGGTTACCTCTACAAGGTATGTATGATGGAGTTTTGAGTCAACAAGTTATTGTCTCTCACGTTTCATCTAATTAGGTTGGCCTAATTGATGATATGATTGTTTGTAGAATATATACATATATATATATATAGAAGGTCAATTCAGTGTGTGTAGCATTAGATAAGAGAAGAGAGGTGTGTAGCGAAGTAGTGGTGATCTTGTGACTGTGAGGAGTGAAGTGTGTTAAGTCAATTTTCTTAGCCTAACTAGAACTGTATCTTCAACATATAGTAGGTGCATTGTAAGTAGTTCAAATTTTGGCAGTGAGCCATCCTTTTGTTTATCTTTTCTAATTCTAGAAGAAGCGATCTTCCTTGGGTAGTGATTCCTCCTATTTTTTGAGTAGTGAGTCCTCTGGGAAATGATCCCCTCGGGTTGTGAGCCTCCTATAATCTATTGTAACTGGTTATGATATATTGTGAGCTAATCCTCATCATGGTTTTTTATCTTTCAAGGGTTTTCCACGTAAATCTAGTGTTCTTGTGTTGAGTGTGTTGGCATTACAATTCACAACTCTAGAGTGTGTATTGGCAATGAACAACTATGCACAGTGTGTAATGACTGCTCTTCAAATTAGGAGGGGAAGCTCCCTCTTTTGCTAATATGCATGAAAAAGTAAATGTTCTAAATCATATATTTTTTACTCAACTGGAAGAGGCACAAGGTTAAGAAAACCAATACATTGCAGCTAAGTATTTTCTCTAGTTTTACATATCTTAACTACAACTATGATATAAGAGGGATTCATTGCACGTGGGTCCCTTTATTCTCAAGAGATCACTAGGAAACAAACTGCCCTTATACACCTCAACATAAGAAAGTAAATGAAAAGGTAGAAAAAGTATACCTCAAGCTGTGTTTTAGAGAAAGTTATTTCAGATCATGAGAGAGTGAAACCCCGAGATTTCTACCCTAGATGAGCGAGCTCTTGGCCAAAAGATATCAGCGCGCTTTCAGGACACCAACGCGACACATTGGCATCCTAAGCAATAGAGGGCTCAGGAGCTCAAGTGAATAGAACCAGGTTCCACTTCTAAGCTTAGGTTTGGAATGTACTAAGCAAAATAAATGAACAAGAAGACAAAAGCTTGGAATAAACACAAGGGGACTTGGAGAAAGCTTACCTTTTACAGAACATTCAACTCTTCACTCCAAGCTCCACTTTGCACCTACACACAAAAGATCAAGGGGAAAAGGTTGGGGTTGTATAGGGGCCTACCTCAGTCAGACCCCCGTTTTGGTATTCCCACCTCCATGAACAACCAAGTTTGAAAGGATTGTAAATGAAGTAAACTAAGTGTGTGGTGAAAGCAAAACCCGCTTAGGAGTAGAACCTGCACCATGATATAGTAAAGGAACAAGGGAGGAAAGTGAAAGAGAGAGAGAGCGTTACCCACGGGTCTAGACCCTCTTTGGAGCACACAAATGCACCGTTGAGTGCTTGCTTGAGAGCTATTGCTACTGGAGGGACCTCAGTCTAGCATGGCTTCGCTTGTGAGAGTGCTACTATCAAAGATGAAGAGAACTCAAGACTGGAGCAAGTAACAATAGAGCTTGAATTTATGACTTCCAACCCCAAATGAGAGAATGAAAGGGGTTTTTAATTCATGCAAGGGAAGCAAAGAGTTGTTACATCTGAAACCCAACTGCTAGGACATGTGTTAGAAGAGATTCCAGATTCCCTGTTTCAAACTCAAAAAACTACCAGGATGTTAGCGCGTTGCATAGATGTTTATGCACCACACACACATCCAGAGCCTAGATTTTTGAGAAATGTGTCATCAAGCTTTTGTTGCTCTGCCACATGTCCACATGGAGTCAGAATCACGAAATTCCAACTCATGGTATTTTTGTCATTAATGCTCTAAGGTGTCATAAATGCTAGGCAAAAATGCAAAAATGTGGAATTGCCCCTAGGTGCAATTTTGCGACATTACATTTTCCCCCCACTTTAGTGGGCTCGATTTTGGAAAAAATTAGCCTCACTAAAGTAGAGAAGAAAAATTTCACCCAAATTTTGAATTTTACATAATTACATGCAAAGAAAAAGGACCACAAAGTCCACCGAAGTCAAGCTAACCAGTACCGAAGGTTCCCCGACATCTGAGGTCAACAAGCAATGACAAAATAGTTGTGGAAAATCATTTAAGACTTCAACCTACAAAACTCAAATTTTGGGTCAACCTCAAAAAATCGAAAGAAGTTACTATGGAGAGAAGAATGATCAAGAAAAAGCCATCGATTCAGAGGAAAAATATGATCAAGAGGTGACTATATTCCCCCTCCCGAGTTTGTCCTCGGCTTAGTGGGGTAAATTTAGGAGAAACCAAGGAGCCAAAAACTCAAGGAAAAATGGGCCCTAGGGGGCCTATATATACCTAGGTGGGCCCCTAGAAGGGTCATTTTCACTATTCACTGTGAGCAAATTGTTGACTTTTGTGAGAGAAAAGTCAGCAAAATTCCTAGCAGGAGGGAGTATGAGGTGCCAAGGTTGGAGCAGCTATGCGAGGACATCACCGAGGGCCATGAGGTGGACCAGGTAGGCCTCTAAGCCTCATTTTTTGTGAATTTTAGCTTATTTTTAGCACTTTTCTAGTCGGCGATGTGCGCAGGCGTCTTTTTCTGCACTCGCGTCCAAAAAATGCGCTCTTGTCCATAGTCTACGCTGAGGTCCTGAGTCCATGCTATCCTCTCGGGGATGCGTTGGTGTCCTCGAGGCGATTATGGCGATCAGGGATGCATGCGCAACGTGCAAACATCTACACGGTGCACATAGGTCTTAAGTAATTTTTTGTTTTCATAATGAGATTCGATGTTCTGACTTAAAAATTTTCACCTTTTGTAGGAGTACTCAGAGATTCATGAGCATCTGGGAGGGAAAGCATACCAACTTGTTCGCGAGTAGAAGGACTGTCTAACAAATGACGAGATGAGATACCACGAGAGGATTCTTATAGCCCCGATGGAGCGATGGGATGCCACTACGTCAGTTTTCCAGCTACCTTATGGGGAGATGACCATCACGCTCAAGGACATTTATCGGATCCTCAGACTGCCCATCTGCGAATGACAGGTGGCTCTAGTCAATACCTAATTAGCATGGGAGCAAAAGGAGGGCACCCTCTGTGCTTAGGGAGGATAGACAGCGGCGACAACACGAGCCACATATATATGCACTAGTATGACCAGGTGAGGACCACTGCACCATTGTTGTGCCAAATTATGGTCATGACTATGGCATTTTGGATCACAATAGATGGGCGAGGCTCGCACCTGCATGGGGGCCTCGTCCATACTATTAGAGAGATGGTTGAGCATCGCACGGTTTTTTCCTAGGGGCGTGGCATGTTGGCAAACCTTTACTAGGAGTTGGGCCAATATGTTCACTATGAGTATCGTAGCCTTATTGCATGCACACTTTTGTAGGTGTGGGATTTCACCCACATCATGTGCACCCGACTAGTCGGTTTTCCCCAGCGATAACTTTATCACATTCCCATGGCCCACTGGTACGATATGATAGGCCAGTGGATATTCAATGATCTATAGTTTTGGCAGCTGCAGTTCGACGTTGTTGAGGCAGATGAGGTTTAGTGGAGACCCTACCGATTTTTCCAATGGGTGGACAATGGCAGGTATTTGAGGAACCTATAGAGGGACCATTTTTTGATAGGCCGCCACGATTATATCATAGTACATTACTATTGGAGTTGGCTCATGCGGCAGCATGGCCGTCCTCAGATGATTCCACATGAAATTCTGACCTATACTAGGGCCTATAGGAGTGCAACAAGGGTCAGGGATCGCCCTTGCCCCACCATTATTGATGTAGTCCCCTCTAATGATGATGATTTTGATCATGATCAGCCACCCATAGCGGTAGTGGATAATGTCGGGGTAGCTACTAATTTTTTGCGATGTTGGGAGAGGCACTGTCCTACTCCTATGTTCAATGAGGGTGCCCCAAGAGGGGACTCTAGTCCATAGGAGGATTTACCTCCCCAGCCTCCATAGGATAGACGAAGGGGGCACCAGTAGGCCAACGGAGAGGAGGAGAGGGCATAGGAGTATGCGGCACCTTCGAGACCGAGGCGGCATAAGAGATCAGACCCCCTGCGGCTAACCCTGTCTCTTCGGCACCACCAGCTCCTATTGTTCCAGCAGTAGCAGCCTTAGCATTACCGGGAGTGGCCATTGATGTCAGCAGCGTGGGCCCCAACACCGACCCTCACCCTGATCCTACATGCAGCCAAGGGATCCATGTATACATAGTATATTGTTTATGTTTTTGTGCTTTTGATTTTTCTTGTTTACTATATATATATGCATGCCATGTGATATTGATTTCTCTTTCTTTCTCTATGGTTGCAAAGGACACATAGGGATGGACTGGGTTGATGGTTTAGTGTATTTCAAAGGTAGCCCTTGACATGTCGATCTAGGGGACAGTTCTCGAGGCTTTCCAGCCGGTATTTGCAGGACTACATGCCCCCACTTTTGATCTGGTAGCACACCTGAGGACCACCTACGAGGAGCAAGGTGCAGAGATCATGCAACTGTGCAAAGTTGATGACTATTTGGGGATAGTGTGACCAACTATCGGGTGAGCTGTGGATGATAGTTGACAAGTGAGATGAGGCAGTGAGGAGGGTCGATGTCACTGAGTAGGCACATGACACCCTCTAGAGCTATCTCGATGACCTCGATGGGCAGCCAGCAGCTATGACCCCGACATAGATTCAACATCTACAGGATGAGCTGAGGCAGGTAGAGACAACTATAGCCTCCTTACAGGGAGAGATCAAGGGGATGCAAGTAGCTCTGTCTATATCACGCTCACATCGATCCTGCTCCATGACCACTATACAGCCTCTCCCGAGGGTACCAGAGCAACAACCAGAGTCGAAGGGATCTAGGAGCCATGCACCGCAGTGATAGGGACTCATCATTTTGTACATCATTTTTGTAGCGAGATATGTGCACATACATATATACTTGTAGATATTTTGTATAGACATATATTCAGCAACCACTCATTATTTTTATAGTAGTGGTCTAATACATGTACATGACATTTGATACATACATGGATATATATATATATATGGACATATTGGTTTAGATATTATGGCTTTGCTTATGTGTATGCTTTTTACTTTCATGTATGTTTATGTTATGTATGTTATATGATTATATGGATGTATGTTTACATTAGATACTAACATGATTTAAACAATGATGATCTAATTTTCCTTAAAAGATGTAATGTGATGCATGAACACATAGTGTAGCGAAACACATGTATGTATGCCACACACACACACGTGGTCATATCATAACACAAAAAAATTTCATAATGTGTTAATGAATATTGTCAATATATGTCGTGCTACTACCCTTTTATAGAGAGAACACCACACAAATGACACATGGAACACTATGCATAGTATCGGCGAAGATGCATCACATTAATAGGCTCTTTTAGAGGCATCCCATCCATAGATGATAATCCATAGGCATTTGAACCATACACATATAGATCACAATGTAAGGGCCTAACCAGTTAGGACTAAATTTTCCTCTCTGATCAAGCGACGCATTTACATTTCGCTGGTTTTCACAGAGAACTAGGCCTCCTAGTTTAGAAGTCTTAGGAAGTACACTCTAATTATATTGTCTTGATGATGACTACTGATAAGCTTTAAGATGATCGAGGGCCTGTAAACGGTGCTCGTCGAGCATCTCCAGCTGATGCAAGTGGTTAACTCAGTAGGTTTCATCATCAATTAACCCTTTAAGGGAAACCCGTAAGGACAAATTTTCCAACTCCAAAGGCATGATAGCTTTGGCACCATACACAAGGTTGTAAGGTGTTTTTCTTTTTGTCGTACGAACACTCATGCGATAGGCCCACAAAGTGTACGTTAATTGAATATTCCAATCCTTACCGTGCTTATTAATTGTTTTATGAAGAATGAGTTCAAGAGTTTTGTTAGACGCTTCTGCTTGACCGTTGGATTGTGGATAATATAGTGTAGAAAACCTATGTTGGATATGAAATTTCTCTAAGAACTACTTTACTTCCTTGTTCTTGAATGGTGTTCCATTGTCAGAAACAAGTGTAGCAGGCAATCCAAAATGAGAAATAATGTTGTGATGAGAAAACAATAGATAACTTCAACATTTTTGGATCAGAGTGGGATAGCTTTGACCCATTTCATGAAGTAATCCATAGCGGTAATAGTAAATATATGTCCCTTGGAAGAAGGAGGTGATATTTTTCCAATGATATCCAACCCCCATTTTGCAAATGACCAAGGAGAGGTTTTATTTTGCAACTCTTGAGCAGGTGCATGAATAAGATAGTTGTGCTATTGACATTGAAGGCACTTCTTGAAAAAATTGAAGGAATCCTGTTTCATTGTTTTCCAATAGTACCCCATGTGTATCAATCTTCTCACCAGGGATCTACCACCAAAATGTCCACCCCCGAAGCCTGAATGGGCTTCCTTAAGAGCTAGGGGTATTTCCGCTTTAGTGAGACACCTAAGAAGCAAGTCGTTATAGGATTTTTGATAAAGAACATTGGATAAGATGACATAACGTGCTGAAAGATTTCATATACAAGTGTGATCATTTTTCGTTGCATCATTAGGAAAGTTCCCAATATTTAAGTAACTATAGATACTAGAGAACCATTCTCCCGAGTCTACGTGAAAACACAAAAGAGACTTGAATTCAGGTTGATCAGAAATTGTAGGAGTTCGTAGGACCTCAACCACGAAGTGGTATTCTTTCGTATCCTCTTATGAAGGTACCAAGGAAGCAGCACTTGCCATGGAATTGACATGTCTATTTTCTCTCCTAGGGAAACTGTTTATTGTGAAAGAAGAAAACTGATTGAGCAAGGACAAAGCAAGGTCTCGGTACAGGGACAACCTACTTTATTTAGCTTGATAGGTTCCCATAATCTGATTCACAATAAGCTCATAATCGCCTATTATACAGAGATGTTTGGTTCTTAGTGTAATCGCGACACACAAGCTAACAATAAGGGCTTTGTACTTAGCGATGTTATTGGTGCAAGGAAAATCTAGTCGAAAGGATAGAGGGACCGGTTTACCTTCGGGGGATATCAAGACCACACCCGCTCCAGAACTAGTCTGACACCTCGATCCATCGAAATACATTTTCCATTCAAGGTCGTAGTTAATTGTGAAAATATTTTCGTCAGGGAACAAATCCAACCCAGGAAGGAGCGAGATGAGGGAGTGTTTTCCAATTGATTGGCAATTGCTTGACCCTTTATTGATTTATGAGTAAAACACTTTATATTGAACTCAGAAAGCAGCATAACCCACTTCACTAATCTCCCAACAAGGTCAGCGCTAGAGAACAAATGCTTCAAAAGATATGTTTTTACTATGACGTGTGTTTCAGCATGGAGAAGGTAGTGTCTCAACTTTTGTGTAGCAAATACAAGAGTGAGGAATTTCTTCTCCATAGAGGAATAACAAGTTTCATAATTGACTAAGATGTGGCTGATGTAGTAGACCATTCTCTCTTTCCCTGCATCATCATATTGAGCCAACAAAGCTACCAAAGCATATGGTGATGCAGCAAGGTAAAGCAGAAAGGGCATATCTTGTATAGTTGACACCAATATGGGAGGATTGGCCAAATAAGCTTTGATTGACTCAAAGGATTTCTGAAACTCCTCATCCCATATGAATCGAACATCCTTTTTCAATAAACAAGTGAAAGGGAGGGTACGATCAACCAACTGAGATATAAATCTATGAATTGTTTGAATCTTCCCTTGTAGACTATGAAACTCAATGATATTCCTCGGTGGAGGCATGTTAACGATGTAATCAATTTTATTTGTGTCAACTTCAATTCCACGATGAGAGACTTTGAACCTCAGAAGCTTTTCGACATCTATGCCAAAGACGCACTTATGGGGATTAAGTCTCATCTTATAGATTCAAAGCCTTTCAAAGATAAGACGAAGGTTCTTCACATGGTCTTGACGAGTTATCAATTTTGCCAAGGTGTCATCAACATAATCCTATAAGATCTTATGAATAATATCATAAAATATCAGGGTCATCACTTGTTGGTAAGTTGCTCCCATGTTCTTTAAACCAAAGGGCACGAACACATAGAAAAAATTACCCCAAGGGGTAGTGAAGGATGTCTTGTATTAATCATCCGAGTTAGTACGGATTTGATTGTAACCCGAGAAGCCATCCATAAAAGATAACAATGCATGGTCTGCAGTCAAGTCCACAATCATATCTATATTAGGTAATGGAAATTCATCCTTAAGAGAGGCTTTATCAAGATCTAGAAAGTCAATATATATGAAAATATGATCGTCAGGCTTACTAATGACAACTATATTCAAAATCCAAGGGGAGTAGTCAATTGGACAGATAAAGCCTGCTTTCAACAACCTCTCTATCTCAGTCTTGACCATCAATGCCACCCTGGGATTGATCTTTTGGATTTTTTGCTTAACCAGCTTGGTGTCGGGACACAGGATGATATTGTGAACCACTATAGACTCATCAATACCAAGCATATCCCCATACATCCAAGCAAATATATCAAGATGAGAATGCAAGGGATCAAAGTGTTCATCTACTTCCTCTAAAGAGAGACACTTCCTGATCTTGATTACATTTTCTGAAGATTTAGGATCTATAGGAACTTGAGAAGTATCTCCTTTGAGGAGAGAACTGCGGTCTTCAGGATGGGATATCAGAATGTCATCACTGACATTAGATAGAGGGTCTTCCTCATCAATACTCAAAACAAATTCTCCAAAGTATGCTTGTTTATGTAAGCGATACGAGAATCATTTCTTGTGGTGATAAGGAGGCAACGGGGAATAGGCACATAGAAATTCCCTTAGTGCTTCATCCAAAGAGAAGACATCCAAAGGGACCTTCTCGGCCTGCCCCCTTTCTTCTATCAACTCAAGGTAAACCAAGCTCAATGGCTCAGCTGAAATCATATTAACACTCCACCAAGGCTTTAGTTTAGACTTTTCAACAGAGCATCCCAAAGCCAGATAGCATTGTCATGGCTTAAATTGGATAGGGACTTGAATTCCTTGCTCGATACACCCTAGGCCTTTCTTCCCATAGCCATATCAAGAGGTGAGTTCATATCCAAACCCATAATGAGTTTGTAGAACTTCAGGAGGTGGCAACTCTATGTAGATTGTTTCATTCCACCAATGAATGTTGAATGTCTCCAGGGGAGTGTTCCCACCTTATTTACTATGTTTGCAAACATTAACCTCCTTTTCAGGAGTGGGATTATTCTCCTAGGCAGAGGAAGGAGGGGTTTCCTGAACATGATCACACTTCTCTTCCCAAGCGGGAGTGTCATCCACCTTTGTGTCGGTAGCACCTGGAAATTCTATACCAGAGGGGCTTGCCTTGTATTCTGCGATGAAGAACTCTGAGAAATCCAAGGAGCCCCAATCATCACCAAGGAAAGCAGTTGATTAAGAAATCAAAGGGGAAGACAGAGGAGACTTAGGATTTTCTGCTTTAGGTAGTTCATTTTTGTTGACACTCGCTCCCAGAACAACTTCCATAGAGGGTATCGATGAAGAACATGCCATAGCATTAGTGGTTAAGGATGGAATACAATTCTTGAGAGTGGATACAACTGAAGCACGACCAACAACCGCTAGCTCACAAAGGTGAACAACTTCTAGATCTGCTTTAACCGTAACCACCCAATTGTTTGCAACAAACTTTAAAAATGGTGTAAAGTAGAAGTCACAACACCCATAGCATGAATCTAGGGTCTCCCTAAGAGAATATTGTACGGTAATGGGCCAAGCATCACATAAACCAATGTAGGCAAGGTAACAGGGCCTACCTGCAAAGGTAGTATTATCATACCTTGAGCTTGGCAGCCAGCGTTATCAAACCCACGAATATACAAGGAGGAGGCTACTAAAGAAGATGAATCAACTTTACTCTTAGGTAATAGGTCCATACCGCAAACGTTGAGAGTTGAACCAGTGTCAACGAGAGTACGCATAATATTGATATTATTAACATTAATTATAATCATCAAGGGATCCGCTTGCTTCTGCACATCCGGAGGTGGGAGTTCTCGCAGGTGGAACGTAATATTCATCGAATCTGCTCAAATATGAGTGAACAACACATTAAAATCTATAATCCTAGCAAAGGCAGGCAAGAGAATCTTTTGCAAGGCTTCCTGTAGTATCTCTTGGTAAACTGGAGCGGTCTGAAGCAAGTCCCAAAGTGAGATCTTAGTTGAAGTAATAAAAAATTTATCGACAAGATCGTAATCACTTGGTGCCTTGATCACAAGCTTAGGTGTTGGAGGAAGGCTTGGTTGAGAAGGTGGTAAAGAAGTAGGAACTTGAATTGATTGTGATATAGGAACATAAGGTTGTTGATCCAAGTTTTTCTTATTTCTCCTTGTATTATATGTATGCCCAATAGCATTATAGGAATTAGAGTTCGTAGCTTTCACGAACCTTGAATATAAGTCCAATGAATCACTACGACACAAAATCCCATAGACAGAATAGTTCTCCCTAGGGGATGCTTTAGCCAGGGTCACATAAATGATGAGTTTCTTAGGGCATAGAGGAGCCACAAAGACTACAACCACATTTACCGACTCCTCAGCTTGCGAGGGGAGAGTTTGTTCAGAAGATTTATAGATAGGGGAAGGCACTTCTAAGAAGTCATCTAGAGCATCTTCCAACATATCAAAATCTTCTTCAGAAAAAGGGATTATCATATGCATGTGACATCGTGAAAATATATCAGATGCGTTCACGTCGAGTTCACCAAAATGTGATATAAGAGGGATTCACTGCACACAGGTCCCTTTATTCTCAAGAGATCACCAGGGAACGAACTTCCCTTATACACCTCAACATAAGAAAGTCAATGAAAATGTAGAAAAATTATACCTCAAGCTGTGTTTCAGAGAAAATTATTTCAGATCCTGAGAGAGTGAAACCCTAAGATTTCTGCCCTAGATGAGCAAGCTCTCAGCCAAAAGACAACAACATGGTTTCAAGATGCCAACGTGGCACACTGTCGTCTAAAAGCCGCACTGGTGTCCTGAGCAACAAAGGGCTCAAGAGCTCAAGCATACATAACCAAGTTCCACTTCTAAGCACAGGTTTGGAATGTATTGAGCGAAATAAATGAATAGGAAGCCGGAAGCTTGGAATAAACACATGGGGACTTGGAGAAAGCTTACCTTTTACAAGATGTTCAACTCTTCACTCCAAGCTCCACTTTGCACCTACACACAAAAGAACAAGGGGAAAAGGTTGGAGTTGTATAGGGGCCTACCTCAGTCAGATCCCTATTTTGATGTTCCCACCTCCACAGACAACCAAGTTTGAAAGGAGTGTAAATGAAGCAAACTAAGTGTGTGTGAAAGTAAAATATGCTTAGGACTAGAACCCGCACCACGAGATAGTAAATGAACAAGGGAGGAAAGTGAAAGAAAGAGAGTGTTACCCATGGGTCTAGACCCTCTTCGAAGCACATAGATGCACCATTGAGTGCTTTCTTGAGAGTTGTTGCTGCTGGAGGGACCTCATTCTGGCATGGATTCGCTTGTGAGAGTGCTGCTATCAAAGATGAAGAGAACTCAAGATTGGAGCAAGTAACAAAGAGCTTGAATGAATGACTTCCAACCCAAAATGAGAGCAAGAAATGGGTTTTTAATGCATGCAAGGGCGGAAAAGATCCATTACATCTGAAACCCAACTGCTAGGACATGTGTCATAAGAGTCAAGATTTCAGATTCCCTATTTCAAACTCGAAAAACTGCCAGGATGTTAGTGTGTCGCACAAACGTCTACACATCGCGCAGACATCTAGAGCCTAGATTTTTGGGAAACATGTCATCAGGCTTATATTGCTCTACCACAATTCCACATGGATTCAAAATCATGAAATTCTGACTCATGGGATTTTTGTCATTAATGCTCTAAGGTGTCATAAATGCTAGGCAAAAATGCAAAAATGTGGAATTGACCCTAGGTGCAATTCTACGACATTACAACAACTAACTTAATGCTTAATCTATCCTATTTCCTCAAGAGAAATAGAGCATGAGGACTTAGGAGTAGGGAATGTTTAGACGATAAACTTTATAATAGGATTTTTAAGGAGGAGGAACCCCTATCTGAGGCATAGGCTGATATGAAGGTTATTGCTAACAACATCATTCGATAAACTTTATTACTAAATTCCCAAGGAGGAGGAACCCCTATCCGAGGTGTAGATATGAAAGAAAAATTATTATCACAACATCAAACGATAAACTTCATTACTAAATTCCTAAGGATGAGGAACCCCTATCCGAGGTGTAGATATGAAACAAAGCTTATTAATCACAACATGAAATAATAATAGGGACATCAAATTGCATAATGAGACATGCATGCAATAAACAATCAAACCAACAATTATATTTAACTAAGTGAACAAATACTGAATAGCAATACTATAGGAAAGGTGGGCACAACATGTATGCTATCATGAGCAAAAGTTGAACAAATATTGAATAGCGATACTATAGGCAAGGTGGGCACAACATGTTCGCTATCACGAGCCAAATTTCAAGTACAAATGAACAAGAATGCTCTTATTTATAGACCTCAAAGGTGTAGGTAACCCTAAAAATCACCTTGAGTTAACATGAGTCTTGCAAGCATGCAAGATTTATTGCTAAACATAAATGTATGCAACTATACAGTTAACTGGAAAACTACCATCAGTTAACTAAAACAAAACTAAACTAAATGGACATTTGCAACACACAAGTCCTTATTAATATGAAAGTTAACTGAAAACTAATATCAATTAAAGTAAACTAAAAACTACATGAGAACTCAAACTGTACAAAGAGGATTCCAATATAGCCATGCCATGATATGTGGATCAACAAGTTAACTCAGAAAGAGGCTTCGGGTTAACTGTCGTGTCTAATGTCTATCCTGAAAAGGTGGGACATCCTAATCTAAAGTTCACTGGCAGCAATCTTGAGCAGGTAACTCCATGAGGTTGTTGATTGCATCACCATTTAGAGGTCGTCACATATGTCAACTGTCAATTCACTATTTGTCATCAACTCAAGCAATCCTGAAAATCTTTGCACACTTAAATTGGAATTTCACTGACTGATAACTCTAGCGGCTCTGTAAATGGAGTAATGGCTTTTGTTCCTTCAACAACTTTACGCTTCTAACGCTTTTGACGCTTTTCTTCTAAAAAGAGTCTTGCATGATGAAATTGCAAAGTTTGAATGTGAACACTCTAGCTGTGAGAAATGCACATGAATTCGCTGTGCACACAGAATTCCAACGGTACTCAACCCTCTAATTGGATTTGGAAGGCTATCAACTATATAAGGTATGAAACCATGTGGACTTTGAGTGTCTACGCCTGTCAAATTGTCTAAATAAACCCTTTGGATGTGCTTGATGCAAATCTGTGTCAATCATTCTGATGAAATCATGAATTAGGACTTATTTGGTCTTGAATTCTATCTAAGTGAACTGCATTCTGAAAAACTCGCCTATTGACTGTAAACACGGGTATATTTTGACAAATTTTTCTAGAGAGCTAAAATAGCTCTTGGTGAGGCTAAAAATAGCTTGTTGAGGGGCAATTTTCATGAATTTTTTTGAGACGTGGGTTTGATAGAGAAAATGATTCTAAGCAAACCCACAACATCATAAATTTGAAAAAACACCTTTTTCCTTGGCATGTAATAGCTTTTCAGTTGAGAAGCAATAGGGGTTGTAGGGGCACCGGGGGCACTTTTTCCTGAGAAAAACTAAAACATGCATTTTGTGCAAAAGATGATTCTAAGCCAACTCAAATCCTTCATTTTTCAAAATATTGACTTTTCCTCAACCATGCAAAGGAATTTCTAGAAAAAAGCAAAGCTTCAAAAAGTGAAGCTACGAGGCAATTTCTCTTGAAAAATTCTAACACACATGGGTTTTGTAGAGAAAGCTGTGCACAACACATGTAGATGCTCAAAACTATGAAAATCTGTTGTATTCTTGGACATGCGAGAGAAAACCTAAGACAAGAATATGAAATAAGAGAGAGAAAATAGAAGTTATATTTTTCCTCTTCCTATCCTTGAATGAATTCTGTTGAATAATCTGGACCTGAATCTGCAAAAAAATCTGCGAAGAACTCTAAAAAATAACACATGTGGTGCCTTCAAATCTTTCTTGCACGAGGAAAATTGTGTTTGCTCTCAATCGACTATGAGAATAATGGATGCCTAAATGCATATTTAAAGAAATTTTGAGGGTTTAAGCATCTCATGCAGGAAAAAAACCTAAATTTAGGATGCAATTATCTCATTGGACCACACCTTGTTAACAGAAATTGACACTGAGTCTTGAAATAGGCACCACTTTAAAATAATGAAGAAAATATGCCTTTGCAAGCAAAAAATGATGTTTGAAACTGAGGATTTTAACATTATTTAAATCAATTAACTGATTCCACCTTTCTGGGGCAGGTAGAATATGCATTCTAATTCCAAAAATTCAAACTTTGACTTTCTAGGTGTCTTCCTTGAAAACTTGAGATTTTTAGCTAAGCTCCTACTTTGTAGCTGCTTGAAAATGTCACCGCAACCTCTGTTGAACTCTGATTTTTGGATGCCCAGTTGATCCTAGAGCTGAGCTAACACATCCATTGTGTAGTTGGAATAAGTTTGACATGTTGCTGGGAGCTACGAGAGCTAAAAACTGAGTTTGATGCCTCAAAAACTAGGGTGCCTTTTCTCAAGACAGTGCATATGACACCAGACTTAGCCATTTTCCTGATTTTCCTCTTCGTGCTTCAATCTGCCACTGCCAGTGAATGATGACTCCCATCAACTAGATGTTGGATCCATCGCGTAGCTATAAGAATTCTGCAAAGAATGATTATATGTGCAACGTTTAAAAGTTGAATTAAGGCCCTCAAATGGAAGGGCACCCATGGCCTGCAAGGGTGTAATTGCACCTTTGAAAATGATTTTGCAACTTGCAACTTTCAACCGAACGCTCCACTTTGACCTTCGTTGTCGAGAGTTGGATTTCTCTGATGTGTGCACCGATGATCTCATCGTGGAGATGAAACAAGTTGGAAGAGATGTTATTGGGAGTGACGAAGTGAGAAAACTACTTCTAAGACCTCTTATAGAAGGGCGCCTTTCTCAAGGAAAGTTGTATTTTCCATACTTAGCCATTTTCCTATTTGTTCTTATGCTTCAACATTTTCCACTGATTCTTCATCTATAGGCATTTGACAGATCCTGAGGGCTGACAGTTGGATTCACTGAATAGCTAAGAGGATTCTACACAGATCTCGTGAAGACGACAACTGCCGAAAACCTCAACTAACTAGCCAAAAAGCTAGGTGCCTCTAGCCTGTAGAGGTACATTTTGATATTTTCAATTTTATTTTCCCTTTGTTTTACATGCTCATTGGAACAACTTCATAGTCATTCAGCATGTCTTACGGACTTGCAAATGAATTCATCGCAGAGCTAGGCTGAATCTGAAGAGATCCCCTAGAAACAGATTCTATAAATTCTATCATTTGACAGGCCTAGTTCAAGGGCGCCCCTTTGCACAGGGGCACAAAAACTTCAATTTGACTGTAATCTCTAACATGTAAATCCTCTGTAACTTCTGTTTCCACCTCCAATTGCCAGAGTTTTGAAAATATGATGGATTCGCTTGATGGCTTGCTAGAAAGCTGACAGAATTATGGAGAGAATGAATGTATTTGCAACCATTGATAACTATATTTGGGCCTTCAAATTGAAGGGCACCCCTGGCCTACAAGGGTGCAGATTTGCTCTAGAACTTATGATTTTCTCCATTTTGCATTTCGTGAACACCATGATGCTTACTAGATTGACCATGTAGAAGCATTACTGCCACTGATGTGTGTGCATGACTGTATTCCACCATTTTCACATGTACGGACATTGCAAAGTTAACTCTCACGTTGATTATGTCTCCCACGTAGTAAGGTGTAGTGTTTCCAGACTTAGAATATTTTTTGCAATTTTCACCATTTGAAAATCCCCTCCGTCGTGAAGTATCTTTTTAGCATCTTTTACCACAAAATCTCCTACATTGAGTTTCAGGCTTAGATGTTAACACCTGGTACTGGCCAATTGCCATTGACGACCTCGAAGGTCCTAACTTTTGTCCTAAAAAAGTGAAAACTACCCACCAGGATTAAACTAAATTTTAACTAAATCTGACTTCACCACTATGATTGTGATGCAAAATAAGCCAATCAAAGTAATTTTCAGCTAATTTTGACAAGTTTCAATTTTTAGGGTTTTTTGCCTAAAAACAAGGGTCAAGAAACCCTAATTTTCAAAATTTTCAAATTTTGCTAGTATCTTATAGACATCACACTAACTAAAATACCATACTTGATTTTCCCAAAAATTGAGTTTTGACAACACTTTTACAAGATTTAGACCATTTTAAGCAAAATGACTTAATGAAGCAAAAAAATTAGTTTGGGTACAACATTAGGCTCCGTCTGGTGACCATGTTGGATACTTACGACATAGGAGAACCGAGATTCTCTGTGCTTTTGTAGACCAGTGACTTATCAATTGGGCATTTGGAGTCAGGACTCTTCCCTAATCACCTAATACTTGGATTTTTCCTAAAAAAACACCTAAAACAAGACTACCTAAGAAATCATCTAAAACATGACAAAACTTTACTGAACAGGGAAACACATTATGACATAATGAAAAAGCATAAATAAATTATTTACAAAAATTCACTCCTCCCTTGGAGGGTTGAAGTGCTTGAGATATTGCTCGTTGTATGGCAGCGGGAGGAGCCTGTTGGAAAAACAAGGACAAACAACTAAGAGGGGGGGGTGAATCAGTTGTCACAAAATTATTTAAACTTTCCAATCTTAACTCAATTTCAGATTTGATGCATGAACAATAAACCATAAACAATCAATTCATTAGAAACACAGAGAACACCAAGATTTTTTACATGGAAACCCTGTTAGGGGAAAAACCATGGTGGATGTTAGTCCACAAGATTATACCCTATTGAAAGTATAAGAATAATAATGGGAATGCACATGCATTCAAGCACACTGCCTAGAGCTCACTACTCAAATACAAGAGGTCTCATTGCCCAAGGAAGAGAAATACAGATTAGATCTGTAGGGTATGAACTGAGAAAATAGCTTCTCCAAAAGCATGATTATAGTTTCGATTAAGCACAAAAACACTCCTTCACACTTCACTCAAACTTCTTCACACTCAGCTCTACAATCAAATGATATTTGAACATACACACACAGGAGAACACTGAGCACACTTCAATTCGAACAAACAACCACTCTTATATATCCACAACATGGATTGCATCAACAACTTCGTCGGCCAAAAGAAAATATAAAACATATTTTCAATGTCGGCCCAAATTTACAAGTAAATTTTTAATGCGAATCAAACACCGTCAGCCAATATTATGTTGTGGCCCAAAACAACATCCTCGAGTGCACCAAACATTCAAATTTTAATCTCCAAGGATCCACAACACATTACAACCACCATGTCGGCCAAGAACATTGAAACCCAAACACATATGGGAAATATCTTCGACCACGAACACACCGATCAACGTGGACATGCAACAAAGATAGAGAATAATCTAGAAACATCCACAAGCAACAAGAACCAACATAGAAACATCCGCAGCAACTGAAATTACTAGAATCATATCAACTTCACTCAAGAACACTAACTGAAACCACAGAAAAATTGTCAGGACACAACTGTTCATAACATGATCAAAACTTCATGCGGACCTATGAAACTTCCGATGGATAAACTAGATACTCTCAGCAATAAACCCTTTATTCCACAACAATTGATCATCGACGTACGGATCAAGACACCTTCATGACCTTCACTATTCCACTGGCAACCTGCAACTCTTTCTTTTAACAATTTTCTCAATATCCTCGACATATACAGCCTTCAATACATCAAATGCTAATAGTGTTGACATCAATGAAAACCACATTTCAGCAACACAACCACAACATCCAACAACACAACATCCAACAATCTCCCCCTTTGGCATTGATGGCAAGACATGATGTTGAAAACACCATCAACACAGCTCTCAATCAACACTTACTCCTCCTTAGATTATGACTCTTCTTCCTCAACTTCTTCTACATGATCTTCTCTCCACCAAACTCTTCTCCCAAATAACTCATAGTTTTTCACATGACTCTTCTCCCCCTTTGACATCAATGGAAAAGATAAACATTATCTTTCCACATACAAGCTCTAAACCCCATATCTGCACATCTGACTACTCCCCCTGAGTAGCAACCATGAAAACATCAATCTGGGTCATAATATAGATTTGAAGCATACAGATTGATGCAAGTAAATGCATGTCTAGTTCATATCAAGAGGGGTAATCACCCCTAGCATTCCTCTGAGATACTCAAAAGTATCATTTAGCAACAGCTTGGTGAAAATGTCTGCAACCTATTCTTTGGTAGGCACATACTCCAATCTGACTTCTTTCTCATTCACTTTTTCTCTTAGGAAATGAAACTTGATTGATATATGCTTGGTCTTAGAGTGTAGCACCAGATTCTTTGATATGTTTATTTCACTTGAGTTGTCACAATATATGGCAATAGGTTCATCATATACTACTCTGATATCTTTCAACATCTATTTCATCCACATCACTTGAGTACAATTATTTGTAGCAGCAATATACTCTACCTCAGTAGTAGATAGGGAGATGGAATTCTGCTCTTTGCTCAACCAAGACACCAGCTTCTTCCCTAGGAAGAAAGCACCACCACTCATCATCTTTAGGATACCAAAGCCCAAAATAAACTATTCCTTTCAAATATCTAAAGATTTTGTGTACAACAGTCACATGGGATTCTTTTGGATCAGGCTAAAATCTAGCAACCATACATACAACATTCATGATGTCAGGTTCGGTCTGAGTTAAGTAGAGAAATCCACCCATCATTGACCTGTATCTTGTTTGATTTTCCTTAAGAGAATCATCATTATGTGTTAACTTGCATCCGATTACCATGGGTGTAGCAACAGGCTTTGAGTCTTCCACACCAAACTTCTTTAGTAACTCTCTCACATATTTGGATTGAGATATGAAAATCCCATTGTCTCTTTGAGTGACTTGCAATCCCAGAAAGAACTTCATCTCACCATTCATACTCATTTCAAATTCACTTTTCATTTCATCAGCAAAATTCATACATAAATCATCATCTCCTCCAAATATAATGTCATTAACAAAGACTTCAATAATCAACTCTTTATCATGATCCAACTTAAAATACAAGTTGTTGTCAGTAATACCTTTATTAAATCCAAGCTTCAATAAGTATTTATCCAGTCTAGCATACCAGGATCTGGGGGCTTACTTGAGTCCATATAGCGCTTTCTTCAATTGACAAACCATGTATTCCTTGTCAGACAGTTGAAATCCATCCAGTTGTTCAACATATACTTCTTCTTCTAACTCACCATTCAGAAAATCTGACTTCACATCCATTTGATAAACTTTATAGTTCTTATATGCAACATACACAAGAAATAATCTTACAACTTCAATTCTGGAAACAGGGGAAAAGGTTTCTTCAAAATCAATACCTTCCATTTGTGAATACCCTTTACATATTAGTCTTGCTTTATTCCGGATCACTTCACCTTGTTCATTCAACTTATTCTGAAATACCCATTTAGTACCAATCACATTTTTATCTTTAGGTCTAGGAACAAGAATCCATGTATTATTCTTTTCAAATTGCATCAGTTCTTCCCTCATAGCTTCCATCCAGTATTCATCATTGCAAGCTTCATTGACATTTTTAGGCTCAATTTTGGAAATCAGGCAATACTCTTCTACAGTTCTTCTTCTAGTCTGCACACCTTTATTCTTGTCTCCTATAATTTGATTCTCTAAATGATTCAATTTCACATACCTCGGAGTTTTAGGATTCACTTGCACTTATGGTTCTTATGTTCTTTCTTATGCACTTCCATTTGTCTCTTCTTCTTGATTTTCTTGATTTACGGGAACAATTTGAATTTGATTCTGTGTCTGAGCATCCTTCCCTTTGTTTGAACTATCTTGCTGGTCATCTGAATCATATCCATAGTATCTAAATGATCTAGCAGAATCCTCATCAACTCTAACATTTGCACTTTCAACCATTTTTCTCAATCTTCTGTAATAGCACCAGTAAGCCTTGCTCTTGGTAGAGTAACCTAGAAAGATTCCTTCATCGCTCCTTGCATCAAACTTTCTTATGTCCTCATCTCTCTTAATGTAGCACTTGCTTCCAAAAATCTTGAAATATTTAACAATAGGCTTATAACCAAACCATAGCTCAAAAGGAGTCTTACCAGAAATACCATTAACATTTCCCTGATTTAAAGAGTACACAACAGTGTTTACAACTTCTCTCCAATAGATGTGAGGCACATTCCCTTCAATCATCATTGTTCTAGCAACATCTAGAATTGTTATTTTCTTTCTCTCTACAACTCCATTCTGTTGAGGGGTTCAGGGAGCAGATAACTGTCTTTTGATTCCATGCTCTTCACAAAAGGAATTGAACTCCCTGGAGGTGAACTCACCACCTCTATCTGACCTTAGGCATTTAATCTTTTGACCTTTCTCATTCTCTGCAATAGATTTGAAACTTTTGAACTTCTCTAATGCTTCACATTTTTCTCTTAAGAAAGTAACCCATATCATCCTAGAGTAATCATCAATAAGCAACATAAAATACATTTCTCCTTGTAGACTTTTGATTTTGGAGGGACCACATAGATCAGTATGCACCAGCTCCAGTACTCCATTAGAATGATGCTTTTTACTCCGAAAAGAGTCTCTAGTTTGTTTACCCATCTGACATTCCTTGCATATTGTGTTAGCAGGTTTCACTAGCTTAGGTAGATATCTTACTGCTTGAATGGAACTTACCTTGAAAATGTTATCAAAATTCACATGACACAGCCTCCTATGCCATAACCAGCTTTCATCTACTTGAGAAATTAAACAACTTACATTACCAGCGCTTAGGTGAAAAATATTACCTTTTGTCTTTGTACCTAAAGCAATCATATTTCCAGAACTTCCAAGTATTGTGCATCTTCCATCCTTGAGTTGAAGATCATAACCCTTGTCCACCATTTTTCCAACACTCAACAAGTTATGCTTTAAGCCTTCAACATAAAGGACATCAGCAATGTTATGTTTACCACCAAGACAAATAGATCCTTTTCCACAGATCACACCAACATTGTTATCTTTGAATCTTACAACCCCACCATCATATTTTTCTAGACTTACAAATTTTATTCTGTCACCAGTCATATGATGTGAGCATCTGCTGTCAATAACCCACTCATCCTTCCCTTCAATACAAGCTGCAAGAGCTTTCTCAACTTTAGCAGATTCAGTAGCCATCAAACCATTTTCCTTGATAGCAATGAAAACCCATTCATCTTCATTTTCATTTTCTTGATCAGATTCTTCATCAGTCACACCTTTAGCAAAATAACACTTCTTCTAAAATCTAGGTTTGTAGGGCATAGACCTAGGAACTCTTTCAGGACACCTTGAAGAAAAATGACCTATTTTACTGCAAGAAAAATGTTTAATAGGAAAATTTCCTTTATACTTACCTTGTCCTCTGTCTTCTTTCTTCACAATCAATGCTTCCAGCTCTTCAACCTCTCTTTCTTCTTCTTCAAGCTATTTCATCTCTTCCTCATATTTGAATGTCTTTCTAGAATTTTCTCCCAGATCATATCTTTGCATGTTTCTTCCGGATACAAAAGCCTTAAACATAGATTCAATCTTAGGGGCAGAATCACCAAATTCACTTAATTCAAAGGAAGCAAGTTTACCAATCAACATATCCCTTGTCACATTTGTTACTGAACTGAATTCTTCAATAGCATGAGCTTTTGATTTGTAGGAGGGAGGAAATGATCTTAGCACTTTAGCTACAATTTCTTGTTCATCCAAGGTACCACCAACACATCTAATACCCATCACAAGTTCATTTACTCTTTGCATAAAAGAAGAAATATTTTCATCTTCACCCATCTTCAAATTTTCATACTTGCCTTTCAAAATTTGTAGCTTAGTGACCTTCACATGTACATCTCCTTCATACAAAGTCTCCAGCTTCATCCACATATCATGAGTTGTCTTCAGACCTATCACATTTTTCATTTTCAAATCCGTCAAAGCACTCAACAAAGCTTCCATAGCCCTGATATTATTCTCAACATCTTTAATCTCATCAAGAGTGGAAGGACCATTTTGAGGAATAGTATATTTGTTCTTTGTAATCTTCCAGAAGTGTTCACCTAAACATCTCAAATGACATTCCATTTTGGTTTTCCATAGTGAGTAGTTTGTTCCATCAAATCTAGGGTTGTCCTTCTTGTATGATGCCATCACAGATCACCTCAATATTTTAAACTTCTTCAAAGGAACCTGCTCTGATACTAATTGTTGGAAAAACAAGGACAAACAACTGAGAGGTGGGGGGTGAATCAATTGTCACAGATTATTTAAATTTTTCAATCTTAACTCAATTTCAGATCTGATGTAGGAAAAATAAACCATAAACAATCAAATCATTAGAAACACAGAGAACACCAAGATTTTTTATGTGGAAACCTTGTTAGGGGAAAAACCACGGTGGATGTTAGTCCACAAGATTATACCATGTTAAAATTATAAGCATAATAATGAGAATACATGCACATGCATTCAGGCACACTGCCCAGAGCTCACTGCTTAAATACAAGAGGGCTCACTACCCAAGGAAGAGAAATGTTGATTAGATCCGCAGGGTATGAACTGAGAAAATAGCCTCTCCAAAAGCCTGATTACAGTTCTGATTAAGCACAAAAACACTCCTTCACACTTCGCTCAAAATTCTTCACACTTTTCTCTACAATCGAATGATATTAAAACATACACACATAGGAGCACACCGAGCACACTTCAATTTGAACAAACAACTGCTCTTATATATCCGCAACATGGATTACATCAACAACTTCGTCGGCCAAAAGAAAATATAAAACATATTTTCAATGTCGGCCCAAATTTACATGTAAATTTTCAATGTGAATCAAACACCATCAGCCAATATTATGTTGTGGCCCAAAACAACATCCTCGAGCACGCCAAACATTCAAATTTTAATCTCCAAGGATCCACAACACGTTACAACCACCATGTCGGAAAAGAACATGAAAACCCGAACACATGGAAAAAATATTTGACCACGAACACACCGATCAACATGGACATGTGACAAAGATAGAGAATGATCTAGAAACATCCAAAAGAAACAAGAACCAACATATAAACATCTGCAGCAACTGAAATTACTATAATCATATCAACTTCACTCAGGAATACTAACTGAAACCACAAAAAAACTGTCAGGACACAACTGTTCATAACACGATCAAAACTTCACGCAAACCTCTCAAACTTCTGGTGGATAAACTAGATACTCTCAAAAATAAACCCTTTATTCCACAACAATTGATCGTTGATGTACAAATCAAGACACCTTCATGACCTTCACTGTTCCACTGGCAACCTGCAACTCTTTCTTTTAACAATTTTCTCAATATCCTCGACATATACAACCTTCAATACATCAAATGCTAATAGTGTTGACATCAATGAAAACCACATATGAGCAACACAACCACAACATCCAACAACAAAGCATCCAACAGAGCCTTCCATCTAAAAATGAGAGAATGTAAGTGTTCTCTCCTACAGATTCATGGATTTGAAAAGGCCCCAACCATAAGGAATCAATTTTTTTATGCATTCCTTTAGGTTCATGTCTGTTGTCCCATAATAAGACTTGATCTTCGATCTCGAAGTCTCTCTGACAAGCCTTCTTATCAAAAATATTCTTCACTCACTCTTGATGCTCAGTGATTTTTTCAATGACCTCTACCCTTTCCTCTTCAAGTTTCATCAGGCATAACATCTGCTTCTCGATTGGATCTTTATATTCTTCATCTTAAAGTGTAAAAGGCAAGGAGTCAATGGATCTTTTGGGAGTGATTCTATCAACCCAAAGAGCATCATATAAATTTTGTGCCAAGCCCGCTGATTTGAGTGAACCAACTTACACACAAATGTGACTATGTTCTTGTTTGACGACTCGGCTTGTCCATTACCTTGAGGGTAATAATCTGATGCGTGTGACATGATTTCGTAATAATAAAAAAAATATAGTAGTTCCTCTAATGAGAAACAAGTTGCATTATTAGTCACAATTTTACGAGGCACCCCAAAGCGCAATATGATCTTTTTTAGAAAGTCGCAAGAAAACTTTGGAAGTAGCTCATTTGGTAGGAACTACCTCAACCCATTTTGTAAAATAATCTTTGGTTGTAAGGACATAGACATGCCCCTTGCCAAAACATGGGTTGATAGGACCTACAAAATTCATGATCTAGGTGGATCTCAAAACCCTAAAAAATTCAACTATTCAAATTGCAGTTGAAATCGACATCATGTTGAAGTGCTCAGAAAATTGGACTCAATGCAACTTGAACGAGCGAAAAAGGAGCTCGTACATCAAAGTTATGACCAGTAAAAGTTTGGTCAAACTAGGTACATGGGGCTAGTCAGAAAGGAAAAGTTTTGATCGACTCGAAATCGATCAAAAATGGAATCAAATCAAAGAGATCATTGACACGAACCACCCGCCGCCCAAAATTACATACCACCGTTGAACCATGTAAGGTGCTTAGGAAATATGCAGTGGAGTGTTTGTTTTGTTATTATTTAAGCTCGAAGTTATAACTAAAATAACCTTTAATGGTTATTAGGGGATAAAACAAAAACAACCTAATGAGTAAAACAAACAACCCAAAACCTAATAAGCCTAGAAATGAAAGAAACAAGGGTTTAAAAACAAAAATTGATTTTAAAGGGGGAAATAAGCCAAAATTATGGTTTTAACCAAATGGGGGAAATTTTATGTATAAAAAGGGTAGAACTTTCCCTTCCAATACATCTTGGAATTGGGAAGAAAATGATCCATTGATCCAAGCATTTAGAGTATGCAACTAAAGGAATTCAGGATCCACACATCCAAGAGATAAGATTTTGCAGAGCATCCTGAGAGAAGAGTGGTGATTATGGAAACTCTATGCAAATATGTCGGAAGATTGTGGAATTTTCACTTGAAGGAGTATTGTTCAGAATCCATATTGAAGACTTCTCTCTTGCAAGGTTGTAGAAAATTTCTACATATCCAGCATCAGGTATAACCATAATGTTTTGATACTTGAATTTATTCTGGAATGGTGAATTCAGTATTGTCTGAATCATGTTCAGTATGAATTTGTAAATGAGGCAAGATACCTTTGTAGCTAGTTCACATTCAGTTAATGCTTTAAGAACTAGGATTGCTTTGTTGTTATTATTGGAAGCACTTGTTCAGTGTGGATTTAGGAAGTGCTTGTAGGCCTTGAAACTTCCTACTAGTGACAACTTTGTAAATGCAATCAGAAGACCAGATGTTGTAAGCAATTTGTAGGTGACAACATTAATGGAAAATTGATCACGCTTATTGAGCGAATCTGGAGATGTAGCCTTGAGAGGTGAACTCCATAATCAAATGTGTCTTTGGTCTTTTGGTTTGTTCTTGATGATGGCTTATGTTTTAATTCCGCAAGTAGATTAATCAATGAGCTCAGTAAATTGATGGATTTAGTTTGCATATTCGATTCAAATGATTAATTAAAGATCTTGGCACGGATTTGGAATTGAGCAAGTTAAGCAACTGATTTCAAATCTAATAAATGAAGAACTTATTTGAGTAAGCACACTCTAGAGTTTTTCAGATCAAGTGGTATCAAAGAATTTTTTGAGCTCAAGTTTGGTTTAAGTGACCAGTTTGACAAGTTTGTCAGTTAGCTCAATTTGTTCAGTTTGCTTGGTTAAATAGATTACCAATTTGTGCAAGTTTGGCATTTTGATCAGTTTGACAGTTTGTTGCATTGAAAGTTTGCAAGTTTAACAGGTGGACATCTAAGAGATTTCAGAAAGATGGCATCTGAGCAAGGGGAAGCTTTTAAGGTGGAAATTTCTACATCCATGATGGATGACATCTTTTCCATGAAAAGGATTATTGAAGCACTCCACCAGGATAAGTCTGAGAGGATTCAAGAACTTGAGGAAGCCAACTAGCGTCTCCAGTTGGAAAATGTTGAGTTGAGGAGTCGCCTTGATGAATTGGAAGATGAAAAGAGGAAATTACACTTGATGTTGCAGAGTGTTGTGGAAGAGTAGATGGGAGAAAGTTTTGCTGTAAAGAGTCTTTCCAGGATTGAAAATCTTGACATTTGTATTTTTTGTCCACACTCAGAGGATTCCTCATATGTACCCCTCACACAGCCAAATAGTTTGGGAGATTCATCTGCAATAGTTCAGAAGGAGCCATTGGAAAATGTTCAGGAAGTTGAACAAGTGATAGAGAAGGTAACAAATGAATTAAGTTCAATTCCTTCCTTTAACAATGATCATGCTTTCATGGCATTTGAAAAGCATACCAAGGGTATCGGTATGAAGCTGCTAACAAAGATGGGCTACAATAGGAAAGGCCTTGGAATCAGTGGCCAAGGTATTATTAATCCCATAGAGGTTAGAGACATACCTCAATATCAAAGATTAGGCAATGGAGAAGCTGGGGAATGCTCCAAATTTGTCAAGGAGACATATTCTTCAGTTGTGGACACTTCAAACTACAGTAGTGGAAGTGACTACAAATCATATCTTGGAAAAGATGAACATGATGGAGGATATTCTAAGGAAGGTTATCTTCAACAATTTGGCACAAAACCCGACAAAGGAAAAGTAGGTTCTTCTAAGCAGTTCAATGCTCCAGTTTGTCAAGGGAAATCCAAAGGTGATGAGCACTTTAAATCTATTGTTGATTTTGAAAGTAGGAATGTTAGAAACCAAGATCTAAAATGCAAACCAGCAAATAACCTTCCACAGAAGAGAAAATTAGAAAAAGCAAGAGCTTTGCAAAAAGATGTGCAAATAATATTATTCAGGAATTCATAATTACATGAGATGATTTGCTTTATAAAAGCAAAGTATGCATAACCCTAATCTTATCTTGAGCAACAAGATAGCTCAACAAGATAAAGATGAGAATAATTAACCTAGGAATTAAAATATTACCTAAGTAAAGTTATGCAAGTGTAATTAAATATTAATTACACTAACACCCCCCATAAGTGCAACGTAGGGAGACTAAAAAAGCATGCACCTAAAACTAAGATGAATACAAGAAAGCATGAATGGGTCCCGACAACAAGGCCTAATCAGGTACCCATGTACAAATGCAATAATGAGGTAGAGAAGGAAAACCTAGTGGGACAAAAACCCCCTACAATGAGATGACAGTTGCAAAGAAGCACTGGAAGAACATTGTGGAGTAACAATGGAACCACAATCCAACAAGCAAGGAAAGATACTTCTGTCTACAAGAAACCAAATTGGAATCATAATAATGCGACAACAAACCTGATGCCACGAAACACTGGAAAACTCACAAACTAGAACAACCCTGGAATCTGTGAAGCAACAGTAGATGAAATGATGACAGAATCTAGAAACCGTGTATCTTGATGTCGATGCCAAACTGAGACTAAAACTCTTCCATGGGAACAAGTACCATAAAGACTCTGGAACATTAACCATAAAAACATGGCCCTCAAACTGAGAAGGATATGAACCAATGCAAATCAATAACCATAAACTCTCAATCTAAAGTGTGAATCGATGTGAATCTGATATGTGTCAAGTAAGAGCAAGATGTGGCCAAAAGAAACTAAGAAACCAGATACAACCCATGCGAGTTGCCATCAAAACAAGATGGAGATCAAAGTGAAAACTACACTCTAATCAAATTATTATGCAAGAAACCCCCTTGATGGAACTTTATCTCAGTTCATTTATTACAATAACCCAACGATTGTAAAAGGAGAGAATTCAAACATGCATAAACAAAAAATAAAAATAGACCTCGGATATATGTAGAGGACTGAACCAGCTTTCCAACGCCGCAAGAATGACGAAAAAAGGATCACCGAGTCAAAAGATATGCCCTCCGAATCAAAAAAACTTAATTTGAGTTCAACAGGTAAAAAATACCACCAAACAAAAAAAATTCTGAAAAAAAACTACATCAAAAAATTGGGCTCGCCAGCTTTCCAGTGATATCTCGTTTCAAAATATTCACCTCTGGGATCAAAAGTTATGCCAAAATGAAAAAAATAGTTGTATAATGGCAATTCAGGGTACTTGAATGCTAATCGGGCGCAAAAAACTAGCTCCTTTCGGCCTAGCTCTCGGTCTACCATATGACCGCACCCTTGTACCTGGCAAAAAAGAACCCGCCGCCAGGTGGGCGGGTGGTGCGATGGCAGTGATAAGGTGGTGCTGCTCCTGGCGCTACCCGCTGACAATAGAGCCCCCCTGGGACGGTGATAAGACTAGGGGCCGGAAGGTAAGGAGCTGGCGGGGTGGCAACGACCACTGAAGAAGATAGGGGCACCAGAAAGAGGGGTCGGCGGAGAAACAGAATGACCGATGGTGAAGGATGGCTGGTGGGGTTGGAAAGTCAACACTGTCAGCCGGATGGGGCCAACAAGGGTATGACCCCTGCAAAAAACCTTCCATCATAAAATTTGTCCACATAAAACAAATCTTCCACCATATAATTTTATTATACTCAATAAAATATATATGCCAATGATATTTTTAATATAGCCCAATAAAATAAAATTGCGGACCATATAAAAATTTATATTTTTTTTCTGCAACTATATTATACCCTGTACCTGGCGGGCCGTACGACCTGCTGGGTAAATTTTTTTTGCCTCACAAATAGTTGATGCCGAATATAGGTCAATTATATGTCATTTTTCGTCTCTCAGATGCTTCGGATCTGATGGCGAGGTCTAATCTGCCTAAAAATGCACCAGAAGCTTCGCAACTCCTAGATCTAGCAAATCTTCAAACCCTCATAACTCTGGCATAAAATGTCGGATGTAGGCAAAACAAAAGTCAATCTTGACTTTTTCGATAGCCCTGGACTCAAAAATGAGCTCATATTTCCTCCAACGTGCGTCGAAAGTGTCCATGCAAGAGAACCCAAATAGAGAGACAATCTCAAGGTCTGAAACCCTCGAGGAATCCCAAACGAACTCTGCACTGAAAATCTCCAAAATATTGAGAAGGGGCTGCAAATCAAGGCTCTGATACCATGTTAGAAACCAAAATCTGAAATGAAAACAGAAAATCCTTCCACAGAAGAGAAAATTAGAAAAAGCAAGAGCTTTGCAAAAGATGTGCAAAATAATAATATTCAGGAATTCATAATTACATGAGATGATTTGCTTTATAAAAGCAAAGTATGCATAACTCTAATCTTATCTTGAGCAACAAGATAGCTCAACAAGATAAGGATGAGAATAATTAACCTAGGAATTAAAATATTACCTAAGTAAAGCTATGCAAGTGTAATTAAATATTAATTACACTAAAAAGGAATTATTTTATGCAAGCCTTGTGGAATATACGACCATGCACATTTTTTCATGCACCTAACCACTGTGTAGCAAGGTGTAGCAAGAAGCAAAGGCTTTGTAGAAAGTTAGTCATGCAAGCTAAGGAGACAGCGAGGCATGCATCACACCTTCAATGTTCCTCTCCAAAGAAGGAAACTACAATGCAAGACAAAGCCCAAAATTACTACATTCATTGCAAAATAAGTGGGCATTGGGTTGAGAAATGCTAGAAGTTGCACCTAGAGCTTCGACATTCACCAAGGTCTACAAAAGAACTCAGTCAACAGGAGGTTGCAGAGGTAAAGGTAGAACTTGCGGTTACCATCCCTGAGGTAGTTCGTGAAGAACCTCAACCGAAACAAGATCAGCTGGAAGTAGGAAGTTCCTTTGTTCAACTTCGTAAGAGATGGGAAAACATGTTGACTAAATAGTTGTATCAACTTCGTTTTATGTTACATTTTCATTTGTGGTAATCAAACCAGTGTGGTTTTGAGTTAAATACTCTAAATGAAATTATTTTGCAAGTGTTTGTATGAAGTTGTATTTCTTTAAGGTTGAGATTTTGTAAGGCTTTTGAAGCCATATCTCTTGTAATCAAAAGGAGAATACTTGAAGACTTCTTTTTGTAGGATAGAGATTTGTTGCTTGCAGATTTCTTGCAGTTCTCAAGTGATTGGCATAAATTCTCGAAGCAATAATGTAATGCTAAGCTTCTATTGAAGAAGAAGGGAAGTTTGTAAAAGATGGATCACATGGCTCAGAATTGAAGAGAGTGGTCTAGAGTGACTTGTATGTTCTCAACTTCAAAACTTAGTCAGATGATGATTGAAAAGGTCTACAAGGGGCAGTGTTCTTTTTAATGGCCTTGTTACTACAAGCATGGACATAGTTGAATGGTGGAGCCTTGAATCATCCATTCTAAAGTACAAAGGTGAAGGAATGTATCAAGCTGAGGCACAATTTGTCATTGCTTGAGTAGTTGTGAGCAAGGAGGAGCACCAGTGTTATGCCAACATCTTCATTGGCATTGTTGAGTTACATAATGCAGAGAATGGGGTATGTTTCAAAGGAACAATACACTTTTGGAGACCAAAAGTTCTTTAGTGGGGAGGCTTGATCCAAGTGGATCTCAAAACCCTAAAAACTCAACTATTCCAATTGCACTTGAAATTGGCATCGTGTCAAAGTGTATGGAAAACTAGAGTCAAAGCAACTTGAATAGGTGAAAAATGAGCTCGTAAGTCAAAGTTATGACTAGTCAAAGTTTGGTCAAACCAGGTATAGGGGGCCAGTTAGAAAGGCAATAATTTGATCGACTCAGAATCGATCAAAAATGGAATCAAATCGAAGAGCTTGTCCACACAAACCACCCGCCGCCCAAAATTACATACCACCGCTGCACCACGTAAGGTGCTTAGGAAATATGCGGTGGAGTGTTTGTTTTGTTATTGTTTAAGCCCGAAGTTATAACTAAAATAACCTTTAATGTTTATTAGGGGATAAAACTAAAACAACCTAATGAGTAAAACAAACAACCCAAAACCTAATAAGCTTGAAAATGAAAGAAACAAGGTTTTAAAAATAAATTTTGGTTTTAAAGGGGGAAATAAGCCAAAATTATGGTTTTAACCAAATGGGGGAAATTTTATGTATAAAAAGGGTAGAACTTTCCCTTCCAATACATCTTGGAATTGTGAAGAAAATGATCCATTGATCCAAGCATTTAGAGTATGCAACTAAAGGTATTCAAGATCCAAGCATCCAAGCGATAGGTTTTTGTAGAGCGTCCTCAAAGAAGAGTGATGATTATGGAAACTTTGTGCCGATATGTTGGAAGACTATGGAATTTGCACTTGAAGGAGTATTGTTCAGAATCTAGATTGAAGACTTCTCTCTTGCAAGGTTGTAGAAGATTCCTGCATATCCAAGATCGGGTATAACCAAAATGTTTTGATACTTGACTTTATTTTGGAATGGTGAATTAAGTATGTTTGAATCATGTTCAGTATGAATTTGTAAACGAGGCAAGATACCTCTGTAGCTAGTTCACATTCAGTTAATGCTTTAAGAACTAAGACTGCTTTGTTGTTATTGTTGGAAGCACTTTTTCAGTGTGGATTCAAGAAGTACTTGCAGGGCTTGGAACTTCCTAGCAGTGACAACTTTGTATATGCAATCAGAAGACCAGATGTTGTAAGAAATTTGGAGGTGGCAACATTAATGGAAAATTGATCACGCTTATTGAGCATATCTGAAGACGTAGCCCTGAGAGGTGAACTCTATAATCAAATGTTTCTTGGGTATTTTGGTTCATTCTTGATGATGGCTTATGTTTTAATTCCGCAAGTAGATTAATCAATGAGCTCAGTAAATTGATGGATTGAGTTTTCATATTGGATTCAAACCATTAATTAAATATCTTGGAACTTATTTGGAATTGAGTAAGTTAAGCAACTGATTTCAAATCTGATAAATGAAGAACTTAGTTGAGTAAGCACACTCTAGAGTTTTTCAGATCAATCCATACCCCATTGCTGAAATGGAGCATTGACAATCATTGGCCTGAGTGGAAGAGATGCCAATTTGACTTTGCTAGCAAACTGCTAACACATCTGACACCTGTACACCCATTCATATGTGTTGCAAAATATAGTTGGCCAATAGAACTATGCTCATGGGATTTTGAATGTAGTGACCCTCAATGAGAAGTGTCCTCCACACACTTGACTATGAAAAGCTTCCAAAATATATGTTGTTGGTCTCTACCAACACATAATAGGAAATTTCCAGCAAGGCCACACTTGTACATAATATTATTGATAAGCACAAAATTCTATGCTTTCAGTTTTAATGTTATTTTCTACTATTTGTCCATGTGACGTGGACATTCACCATAAGTTGAATAATACCACAAAGTTGTTTACCATTCTTCTGCAGAATCAACAAATAGGACCAAAGGAAGGTCCTCTTCAATTTCAGATTCAGGTTCAATTCCACCATTGCTTTGATGTTTTTGATCTTCATTTTCTGCCAAATATCAACAAAGACCTTTCCCGCAGACGAGCTTGGTTGGCTTGATCTCCAGACCATAGTCTTGAACTTTTGCAATCCAGTTTCCTCTTTTCGTGCCCATCTCTTGTTGAGTTAGCACATTTTTTACTGTTTGATCGATGACAAACACCTTTGTCTGAGAATTCAAGATATAGAACTTGAAAGATTTGACAACTCTGACAACAACATATGCATTCTTCTCAATTTGGGAATAGCACAATTCACTATCCTTAAAACTTTCGCTCATGAAAGCAATTGGAGATTCTCCTTCTTCACTGAGCTTTTGAGTCAATATAGCAGACATGTGTTCCAATGCATAATAATAGAGGATAAAATCCTTCTCAAAGTTAGGATGAACCTACACTGGTGCATTAGCAATAGCTTCTTTGATCTTGATAAAGGCTTGCTTGATTCTTCTGTCCATATGAAAGTGGATGTATTTTTCATCATCGCTAAAATTTCCTTGGTCAGCCTCGAAAAATATGGTACAAACCTTCTGATAAAGTTGACTTTACTGAAAAAAGGAGTGCACTTGTGTTTTGTTTGTTGGAAGAGACAAGTTTTTAATTGAATCCAATTGATTCGGGTCAATTCTAGTCCCCTCTTTGGAAACGATGTGGCCAAGTAGCTTTCCCTTCGTCACCGCAAAGATAGTCTTTTTAGGATTCAATGAGATCTTGTGATACTTGCATCTTTCAAACACTTTCACAAGGTGTGAAAATTGGTCTTCCTATTTATCTAAGAAAACAATCAATTCATCATGGTAGACGACTCTTATTTTGTTCTTGAGATCCCCAAAATCCAAATCCATGGCCCTCTGAAAAGTCGTATCGGTGTTGATAAGGTCGAAAGGAATCCTCTCACAAGAAAATGTTCCCCATGGGGTGGTGAAAGTTTTCTTGATTTGATCCTCCTCTACCACTACAATCTGATTGTATCTAAAAAAACCATCAAGAAGTGATAGCATCTCTAAACCGGTGACTATATGCAAGGTATGCTCCATGATCAGTAAGGGGTAATTGTCCTTCAAGGATGATTGGTTCAAATTCCTGAAATCCATGCAAATTTTGATCTTGCCATTCTTTTTACTTACAGGAACTATTTTAGACACCCAGGTGGAGTGATGAATTGGAAAAATTATCTTTGAATCCACCATCTTCTGAATCTCCACATAGATAGTATCTTGAATTCGCAGATTATAATGTCTTTGCTTTTTCCTGAAAGGCTTGACATCAAACTTTAAAGGAATTGTATGAGACAATTATATGGGTGTGAAGACCTTCAGATCTTCATAAGACCAGGAAAATACATCCTTGTATTGTTTGAACAGGGCGATAAAGTTCTTAGCTTCTTCTCGAGTACAAAACTTGTCCAAATTGACAAACTGAGGCATGTCTTCAGTGTTGATGTTTACTTGGTAATGCTCAACAGTAGTATTAACACCTGAACTCTTCCAATCTTGAATGTATCGGTTATGCTTGTCAAAAATATTCTCTAAAGAGACAAAACCCTTGGGAATTTGATTTCCTTTTAGTTGAATGATCCCAGAGTTTGTAGCTTCAAAGTCTTATGTGAATGATTCTTTAAAAGGAGCAGAACTTCCTTTAAAGAACAACTCTTTGTAGTTTTCTCCCATGACAAAAAATTATTTAATGTCATCGTCATCGTCGAAGACTTGCCAGTTGTCTGAATTATCTAGAACAATTTGCCTGTAGATCAGTTCAATAGCAAATGTATTCTAACAAAAGTCAAAATGTGGCATGAAAAGAGTAGCAGACAACATGAGGGAATTGAATCTACTATTCTCTATATGTGGAATGTATTTGATGTCGAACACATCAAACCAGTCAATGGAATTCTACACCCTCTGTCTGTAGGATTGAAGGCAATTTTTCCTGACTTGAAATTGATCTCTGATCTGTTTAACAATCAGCTTTGCATCCCCTTCAACTCTAAGTAACTTGATCCCCATATCCTTTTCATTCTTGAGACCTAATAAAAGCACCTCGTATTCAACAGTGTTATTGGTGCATTCAAATTGCAACCTATATGCAAATGGATATAGACAACCATTGGGAGAGGTGATCACAACTCCTGCTCTTGAGCCTGACGTTGAGCAACTACCGTCGAACTACATCATCCACACTTTTGATTCTTCATATGATTTGTTTGTGGAAAGTACAAACTTTTGACTATCTTCAGTTACTTCAAACATCATAGCATATGTGCCTAGACCCATGTCTTGATATAACACTAGTGCCTATGGGTCCTAGGACATCACCATTGTAAACCTTAACTTGGCCTCAGGTTCTAGCTTGAAACTACCTTTATTCAATGGGATTGCCACGAATGACCAATCCAACTAAATTTTTCCTTTGAAGTCTTTGTAGAAGCTTCTACTGAGTAACATCCCGTAACTGGTTAGAATGTTAGCTACCAAGATAGTCATCATTATTTTCTTTTCAGGGCAAGACGCTAGCCTTATTTGTGCATCCTTCAATTGATCGACTAACGACACCAGCTTCGACTCAAGTGAATAACACTTGTCATGAGTTTTGGTGCACGAAATTCCCAACATGTTCATGATCTACAAGGGAATAACGTTGTTTGAAGCTCTACTATCAATGATACAATTGCTAAGTTTAAAACCTCCTATATACAAAGATATATAGAATGATTTAGGTTTGTCTTCTACTGGCACAAAGGACTCAAGTAATGTAGGCCGAATTGCAACCTTCTTCTTTACAACCCTGAGGATTCTCTCCAACTGCTTTGGATGATCCTAAAGATACTCCAATTGTGAAATCTGCACCTTTGTCTTCATCATGGAAGAAACAATGTCAAAGTTTGCTAAAGACGGGTCTTGAGCAACTGGCATGGTGTTCTCTTATGAAGAATTGGGATTGGAAGTGGAAGGCACTTCCTTTCCCTTTTCATTTGGTTTCCACTTTTCCTCTTCTTCCTTCTATGCTTTGAAATGTTGTGCATGTGTGAACACAGGCGACAAGATGTTCTCGTGATTGACCGCAAGAGATTATTGGCAATATTTTTCTTCTTCTTGTTCATTAACGGATTCTCTGTCGAAGTATCCCATTGCAGAGTCACCATCAAATTTGTCTGTCTCTGGTAAGACAACATTTGTAGTTGGTGAAGGTACAAAGCTTGTACTTGGAGTTGTATTGGAAAATACCATGAGCTGATTCATCCTTTGATTTTCCTGGCATGAAGCTCTAGTGTGTGCATCAATATCATGGAATGTGCAGTAGGCTGTAGTTTTCTCACTATCAATTGATTGCCTTTATTTTCCTTGCAGAAACCTCAGTTTATAATTGTTGAATGGCTGGAAGTTATTTCTCTTTGGTTGGTATAGCTACTGAGGTTGACATGGTGGTGGTACGGGCGCTATTTCCTTCCCTTGAGTGGGTGATTGTCCTTTGAGGATAGTCACCTCATTAGCTACCTTCTGTAGTAGTGGATCAATAGATGCTTGAACAAGCGGTCTGATAGAGTCATTCTTCATCTTTCCCATCGTAATCATATTATCTTCAAGCTTGATAGCTTCTTCTTGTGTAAGTTGTAGATCTACTCCTTGACTTCCTTTCAAGAAAAAGGCAATTTATGACGGTAGTGCATTGATGAAGCTACTCATCAAAATATCATCAGATGGATTGAGAGTATGGGAAAGACGTGTAACAAGGCGATTAAACCTTGCTATGAACTTCCTCATCAATTCAGTAGGCTCCATCTTTGAGTTTGAGAGTTGTGCAAATAACTGATGATTGTCCTTGACGGGTTTGAATCTCACCATGAATCTTTCACTCATGACTACCCAACTAGTAATAATGCCTATCTCAAGATGATTGAACCAATCTACAGTGTTATTCTTTAGAGTCTCCACAAAGATACGAATGGCGATTTCTTCATGTGAAACATGCAAAATGGAGCAAACCACTGTGAATGTTGAGATGTGCTCATCAGGGTGTCGAGATCCATCACTGTGGAATGAGGGAAATAATTTCACGATCCCTTGGGAAATTCATGATGTCCTACTAAGGCCAACGACCTGATGTTGTCTCCCCAAGGTAATGGGGTTGGACATCTTATATTCCTTGTGTTTCAGCTATTGAAATTGTTGTTGTTGTTGTTATCATCCATTGCTTCAGCTGGGATTGGAGATTCTTCTTTTGGTCCTTCTAGGAAATGCTTAGGAACCTCTTCAAAGATTGGCTCTTCTTGAGAGAGAGTATTATTTCTCCTTCTTGTGTATACTAGGTGAGCTAGGATGCTTTATTCCCACACGGGTGGTGGAAAAACTGGTCTACTAGCTGCAAGATCCACTCTTTCTTCTTCTTTTTCTAGAGTAGTAGTTGTGTTCCTCCACTAAGTAGATGATGTATGATTCTCAAAGATAAAACTTCGTAGGCTACTAATGATGTCTGACTGCTCTCCTTGAATCAACACAAATTTCGGTTGTATGATGGCTAGAGTGAGTCCTGGTTGTTGAACTGGATCAGTAGGATGCCAAATGGTCATTCCTGTGACATAAAGCATTAAGCTTTCTTGAATTTTTCCCACCTCGTGCCCCACGGTGGGTGCCAGAAAACTATTGGCATTACAATTCATACCTCTGGAGTGTGAATTGGCAACGAATAGCTATGCACAGTGTGTAATGACTCTTCAAATTAGGAGGGGAAGCTTCCTCTTTTACTAATATGCATGAAAAAGTAAATGTTCTAAATCCTATCTTTTTGACTCAGTTGGAAGAGGCACAAGGTTAAGAAAACCAATACATTGCAGCTAAGGATTTTCTCTAGTTTTGTAGATCTTAACTACAACTAACTTAATGCTTAATCTATCCTATTTCCTCATGAGAAACAAAGCATGAGGACTTAGGAGTAGGGAATGTTTAGACGATAAACTTTGTAACAAGATTTCCAAGGAGGAGGAACCCCTATCCGAGGCGTAGGCTAATATGAAGGTTATTGGTAACAACATCAAATGATAAACTTTATTACTAAATTCCCGAGGAGGAACCCCTATCTGAGGTGTAGATATGCAACAAGCTTATTGGAAACAACACTTAAACAACAATTCTTCTTTCTAAATTCCCAAGGAGGAGGAACCCCTATCCAAGGTGTAGATATGAAAGAAAAACTATTATCACAACATCAAACGATAAACTTCATTACTAAATTCCCAAGGAGGAGGAACCCCTATCTGAGGTGTAGATATGAAACAAAGCTTATTAATCACAACATGAAATAATAACAACAAAAAAAATTGCATAACGAGACACGCACGCAATAAATGATCAAACCAACAATTATATTTAACTAAGTGAACAGATATTGAATAGCAATACTATAGTCAAGGTGGGCACAACATGTATGTTATCACGAGAAAAAGTTCTTGAAAAAATACTGAATGTCGATACTACAGGCAAGGTGGGCACAATATTTTTTCTATCACAAGAAAAATTTCAAGTAAAAATGAGCAAAAATTCTCTCATTTATAGACCTCAAAGGTGTAGGGAACCCTAAAATCACCTTGAGTTAACATGAGTCTTGCAAGCATGCAATATTTATTGCTAAACCTAAATGTATGCAACTATACAGTTAACTAGAAAACTACCATCAGTTAACTGAAACAAAACAAAACTAAATGGACGTTTGCAACACACAAGTCCTTATTAATATGCAAGTTAACTGACAACTAATATTAGTTAATGGAAACTGAAAATTACATGAGAACTCCAACTGTACAAAGATGATTCCAAGATAGCCATGCCATGATATGTGGATCAACAAGTTAACTTAGAAAGAGGCATCGGGTTAACTTTTTTGTCTAATGTCTATCTTGAAAAGGTGGGATGTCTTGATCTAAAGTTCGTTGTTCACGATCTTGAGCAAGTAACTCCTGCACGAGGTTGTCGACTGCATCGCCATTTAGAGGTCATCATGTATATCTCAACTGTCAATTCACTGTTTGTCATCAACACAAGAAATCCTGGAAATCTTTGCACACTTAAACTGAAATTTCACTGATTGATAACTCTAGCAACTCCGTAAATGGAGTAATGGCCTTTATTCCTTCTATAGCTTTACACTTCTGATGCTTTTGACACTTTTGTTCTAAAAAGTGTCTTGCATGATGAAACCGCGAAGTTTGACTGCAAACACTCTAGCTGTGAGAAATGCACATGAATTCATTGCGCACACAGAATTCCAACTTTACTCAACCCTCTAAACTGGATTTGGAAGGCTATCAGCTATACAAGGTATGAAACCATGTGGAATTTGAGTGTCTATGCCTGTCAAATTGTCTAAATCAACCCTCTGGATACACTTGATGCAAATCTATGTCAATCATTCTGATGAAATCATGAATTAGGACCGATTTGGTCTTCAATTCAATCTGAGTGAACTACATTCTAAAAAACTCGCCCGTTGATTGTAAACATGACTATATTCTGACAACTTTTTCTGGAGAGCTAAAATAGCTCCTGGTGAGGCTAAAAATACCCTGTTGAGGGGAAATTTTCACGAAAAATTCTGAGACGTGGGTTTCATAGAGAAAATGATTCTAAGTAAACCCACAACGTTAGAAATTCGAAAAAATGAATTTTTCCTTAGCATGCAATAGCTTTTCAGTTGAGAAGCAGTAGGGGTTGTAGGGGCATTGGGGGCATTTTTTCTTGAGAAAAACTGAAACATGGGTTTTGTGTAGAAGATGATTCTAAGCCAACCCAGATCCTTCATTTTTCAAAATATTGACTTTTCCTCAACCATGCAAAGGAATTTCTGGAAAAAAACAAAGCTTAAAAAAGTAAAGCTACAAGGCAATTTTTCTTGAAAAATTCTAACACATGGGTTTTGTAGAGAAAGTTGTGCACAACACACCCAGATGCTCAAAACTGTGAAAAATTGTTGTATTCTTCGACATGCAAGAGAAAACCTAAGACAAGGATAGAAGAAATAAGAGAGAGAAAATAGAAGTTATATTTTTCCTCTGCCTATCCTTGAATGAAGTCTATTGAATAATCTGGACTTGAATCTACGAAGAACTCTAAAAAATAACACCTGTGGCACCTTCAAATCTTGCTTGCACGAGGAAAATTGTGTTTTCTCTCAACCTATTGTGAGAATAATGTATGCCTAAATGCATATTTAAAGAAATTTTGAGGGTTACATGTCTCATGTAGGAAAAAACCCTAAATTTAGGATGCAAATATCTCAATGGACCACACCTTGTTAACAAAAACTAACACTAAGTCTTGAAATAGGTGCCACTTTAAAATAATGAAGAAAATATGCCTTTGCAAGCAAAAAATGACATTTGAAACTGAAGATTTTAATATTATTGAAATTAGTTAACTGATTCCACCTTTTTGGGGCGGCTAGAACATGCATTCTAATTCCAAAAAGAACTTTAACTTTCTAGTCGTCTTCCTTCAAAACTTGAAATTTTTAGCTAAGCTCCTACTTTGTAGCTACTTGAAAATGTCACTGCAGCTTCTGTTGAACTCTAATTTTTGGATGCCCGATTGATCCTGGAGCTGAGCTGACACATCCACTGCATAGTTGGAACAAGTCTGATGACATGTTGTTGGGAGCTACGAGAGCTAAAAATTGAGTTTGATGCCTCAGAAACTAGGGTGTCTTTTCTCAAGAGGGTGCATATGACACTAGATAGCCATTTTCCTAATTTTCCTCTTCGTGCTTCAATCTGCCACTACTAGTGAATGATGACTCTTGTTGACTGGATGTTGGATCCATCACGTAGCTGAAAGAATTCCACAAAGAATGACTGTATGTGCAACATCTAAAAGTTGAATTAAGGCCCTCAAATGCAAGCGCACCCCTACCTTGTATGGGCATAATTGCACCTTTGAAAATGGTTTTGCAATTTGCAACTTTCAATTGAATGCTCCACTTTGACCTTTGTTGTTGGGAGCTGGATTGCTTCGACATGTGTGTCGATGATCTCATCGCAGAGATGCAACAAGTTGGAAGAGACGTTCTTGGGAGTTACAAAGCGAGAAAACTGCTTCTAAGACCTCCAGTAGAAGGGTACATTTCTCAAGGAAGGATGTATTTTCCATACTTAGCCATTTTCTTGCTTGTTCTTATCCTTCAACATTTTCCATTGATTCTTCATCTACGGGCATTTGACGAATCCTGAGGGCTAACGATTGGATTCACTAAATAGCTAGGAGGATTCTCTATAGATCTTGTGAAGACGATAGCTGCTGAAAACCTCAACTAACTGGCCAAAAAGCTAGGCACCTCTAGCCTGTAAAGGTACATTTTGATATTTTCCCTTTTATTTTCCTTCTATTTTACATGCTCACTAGAACAACTGTCACGGTCATTCAACATGTCTTACGAACTTGCAAATGAATTCATTGCAGAGCTGGGTTGAATCTGAAGAGATCCCTGAGAAACAGATTCTGCAAATTCTATCATCTGACAAGCATAATTCAAGGGTGCCCCTGGGCTATAGGGGCGCAAAAACTGCAATTTGATTGTCATCTCTGACATGTAAATCCTCTGTAATTTCTGCTTCCGCCTCCAATTTCCAAAGTTTCACAAATCTAATGGATTCGCTTGATGGCTTGTTGGAAAGCTAACAAAATTTTGGAGAGAATGAATGTATTTGCAATCATTGATAATGGTATCTAGGCCTTCAAATTGAAGGGCACCTTTGGCCTGCAAGGGTGTAGATTTGCTCTAGAACTTGTGATTTTCTCCATTTCGCGCTTCGCGAACACTGTGATGCTTACTGGGTTGACCACGTAGAAGCATTACTGCCATTGACGCATGTGTGTGACTATATTCCACCATTTTCACGTGTACAAACACTGCAAAGTTAACTTGCACACTGATTGTGCAAGTGTCTCCCACGTACTAAGGCGTAGTGTTTCTAGACTTAGAATATTTTTTGCAATTTTTTCCATTTGAAAATCCCCTCCATCATGAAGTATGTTTTTAGTATCTTTTACCACAGAATCTCCTACGTTGAGCTTCAGGCTTAGATTTTAACACCTGGTACTTGCCAACTACCATTGACAACCTTGGAGGTCCTAACTTTTGTCCTGAAAAAGTGAAAACTACCCACCAGGCTTAAACTGACTTTTAACTGAATCTGACTTCGCCATTGTGATCGTGCTGCGAAATAAGTGAGTCAAAATAATTTTCATCCAATTCTGACAAGTTTCAATTTTTAGGGTTTTTTGCCTAAAAACAGGGGTCCAAAACCCCTAATTTTCAAATTTTTCAAATTTTTTTAGTATCTTACAGACATCACACTAAATAAAATCCCATACTTGATTTTCCCAAAAACTGAGTTTCGACAACACTTTTACAAGATTTATACCATTTTAAGAAAAATGTGTTAATGAAGCAAAAAATTTGGTCTGGGTAAAACAAAGTGTTGTGATGCATGCTTTAATTGTTCCTTTACATTTCTACAAGGTTATCAAGATTCTTTGAATGCACTTTTATGTTAATGAATTTTAGGGAATACTGATTCACCCCCCTCTTAGTATTTCTGGTGTTCAACAGGATATACCCTAGGAAAACCCTCAAGAGGGAAAAACCCATCCTCCAAAAGCATCCATACTCCATCTATTATTCAACAATAAAGCAATACAAGAGTTATAATGAATACCTCTGAAGCATCAAGTCTCTCCAATGCATCCTCCATGTGTCCAAGAATGAATCCACACATCTCATGCCATGCTTCACATATGCACTCCTCAGAAAGACTCAATAATGACAACCCACTCACCTAGCCAACCTTAACCACTAAACATGTGCTTGCTTTTATAGACTCAAGCTCACACAAATACAACCAAGTGGTAAGATAAAACCATGTACCACTAACCACTTATTTAATATTGGGTACTAATTTTTCACTTTATTAAATATTTCCCTAGTATTAATTTATTATCCCATGTCTCTCACACATTAAATAATAATACAATGTTACAATACAACATAAAGTGGTCCCCAAATAATTACCTAGTGTGATTAACCACACCTCCTAGGTGCATCACAACTAAATAATTATTTAATTAAAACATTATAATATAACATTTTATGCAATGGTGTACAACACCATATCCCAACAAGTCGTATAGTCTACAAGGGAAGCTACAATCCATCCACTAATTCATTACATAATTGGAAGAAAAATGCCACCCTTTTCAACATTTTCTTCACAAGGATGTTTCATTCAAATGGATTGATCAATGTCAGTAGGATTTTCAACAACTCAAGGATTATCTATTGTCACCACTAGTCTTAATGCCACTTGTGGATGGGAAACCATTTATTATATACATATTAGTTATAGCATCAACTTTAGGAGCTCTCCTAGCAAAACACAATGTAGAAGGAAAATAGAGATATGTATTATATCATTCCTATACATGTAGGGTATGAAATTAATTATAATCCTATTGAGAATGCATGTCTTGATGTTGTCTTTGCTTCACAAAAGCTTTTACATTACATGTTAAATCATTAAACCATGATAATAGAAAAGATAGATCCCCTAAAATATCTACTCAATAAAGTGACTCTTACTGGTAGACTGGAAAAATGGGTGATGATTTTGAGTGAATTGAAATTGAATATGTTGATCAAATAGAAATAAAAGGATAGGTAAATAGCCAATCAACTAGCAGATGCTCCCACTACAAAAAATCATCCTCTTGTATCATATTGTCCTGATGAAGTATTTACAATGACAACATCTAAATAATAGAAATTGTACTTTGATGGATCCTATACCCACCATGGCTTTGGAGCCAAATTTATTTTCAACACACCACAAGGGATGCAATCCCTAAGTCCTATATAATATAATTTCCGTACAAACAACATTGCAAAATATGAGACTATGCTTACAAGAATTAGGACAACCATCAAATGGAAGATCAAGAATTGTATGTCTATGGTGATTCTCAGTTGGTCATCCAATAGGTTAATGATGACTTATGAGACAAAATATGAGAAACTCATGCCTTACAAGAGGATGATCAATAAATTTTAGTACTTTAATGTCATCAAGTTTGAGAAAATTACTAGAATACAAAATAAATCATTTGATGCCATGGATACAATTGGATCTCTACTTGAAATGCCTTATAATGTGCATCAGTGCGAGTTCTTGGTGGAACAAATTTTGATCCTTGATTTCAATGTTCTCGAGTCTGAGCTTGTGTGTGAAATTGTTGGTCCTAATTCACCTTGGTATAAAGAAATTTATGATTACCTTCATGACCAAATCCTTCGTCCTAACTTACCAAGTCTAGATACACCAAGCCTTCTAATATGTTATCATTGGTGACACCTTATATCGATGCAGTTTAGATTGTACTCTTCTTAGATGTCTCAACTTAGAAGAAGCAAAAACAACTTTGCACAAAGTACACAATAGTATATGTGGAGCTCATTCCAGTGGTCCTACCTTAGAAAAAAATTTCATGTGAACTGGATGTTATTAGCCCACTCTAGATCATGATGCATATAAATTTTTCAAGAAATGCCACCAATGTTAGATTCAAAGAGATCTTGTTCATGCACCAGCCTAGAAGATTCATCCTATCACATATCCATGGCCTTTCTCTCAATGGGGACTCGACCTCATAGGAAAGATTCATCCTACCTCTGTAAATGGCCATAAATTCATGATTATAGCCATTGATTATTTTACAAAGTGGATTGAATCCATTCCCATGACCTACATCATTGACAAAAAAATTATGAAGTTTATCCTTAATTACATCATATGATGGTATGATGTTTCCTTATCCTTTCAAGAACCAAGATGTTTGTGAGCTATACAATAAATTTTATATTTAGCATCACTTTGTTGCTTCTTATTATTCGTAGAGTAACAACCAAGATGAGGCTTCTAACAAAACCATAATCAAATCCTAAAGAAGACTATTAATGACACTGGCCATGACTGGCATATACAGTTGAACCCAACCTTATGGGCTTATTGCACAAGCATTCACACTCCCATAGGTGCCACACCATACTCCATAGTCTTTGGTTCTGAAATCCATCCTTCCAATTGAGGTCGAGTTACCATCCTTGAGGCTCTCCATGCAACATTTTATTGATGATGAAGAATACAAAGCATCCAAGCTACATGAGCTAAAGTTACTAGATGAGAGACATCAAACTACACTAGTTCATTTTCAAGCCTATCAAAATCATCATCTTAGTTACAACAAGAGATTATGAGTTTGAAATTTTAATATTGGTGACCTGGTGTTGAAATAAAATTAAAAAAAAAAATTGGACAAAGAAAAACTGGGAAAGTTTGAGCCTAATTGGTTGGGTCCATATATCATCACTGCAGCATATGGGTCTAGTGCTTATCAACTTGCTACCCCTAAAGGTAAACCACTTCTAAAACCCATCAAAAACATGCACCTTCATAAGTACTATACATGAATATCAAAGAATCCCCTTTAAAATTTCAAAAATACCAAAAAAATAAAATAAAAATATCACCATGACGAAAACTTGGCAAACAGGTGTCTTGTGTGCCATAAATAAAAATAAATAAATAAAATTAAAAAAAGAAAAAAGTAAAGAGAAATAATTCTCCCTATAGTGAAAACCACTTTGGTGGCGCTTTGGGAAAGTACCATGGTGAAAACTTGGAAAATAAGTGTCATGTGTAGTGGGTCATTGCTCTTCCATCTATCATTATTCTATTTGGTTTCCACTCAATCCATAATAATCTAAGCATACACTTCTCTATGACAAAATCCCACTTCCATACAACCATAATAAAAGCTTTTCATCTCTCTCATTGCCTGAGATTGGTTAATGTTTAGTATCACTTGTCTTCCATACCAATTCATAATAAAGTCAATATGTACTTGATCCTTTCCTCAATAACTGGTCCCATACCAGATTAGGGGAAATTCTCGACCAATGTTCTTTAGATTGAATCTTTGACATTGTGTCGAAGGATATATTTGCATCTCTCACCATCATGATCTCTCTTCACAATCCACCTTCCATAATAAGCTTTATACCCATCACAATCTACTCTCCATAATAAATTGTCCCTTGCTAAGACTAACACTTTGATCATATACAAACAAAACATCTTGCAAAACACTGAGCTTAAAAAACCATGAAACAACATGCAAACTATCAAACTAGCCTTCAATCCTAACCAATCAACCACCTAATCACCATCATCTATCCTTAGAAGCTATAACTTATCTTATATAGGTTGTTGTATCATTGAAATTATACTATATGTATTATACGAGATGTTTCATTCTTGAAACCAAACACAATCTATAGAACCCCCTCAAGAAACGCTCATTTTTGGCAAGAAGATCTAAATGGTTGTTGACTTGTTTGGTCTAGTGAGTCTTATTGTTTATTTTATTTATCTTCCACCATGTTCCTATGCTACTTGAGGATATCCACAAGTTCTTAGAGGAGCAAGGATGGATCATGACTTCTCTTTTTAATTTTTTTTTGTGGTTTGTCTTGATAGTATTGTTAGGGAAACAAAGTTTCTTGTGTGTGATTTGGTTCCATTTGTAATAATCAAAACATTCTATACAATTTAAAGGTCATTTAATTCTTTCTTGCATCAAGATTAACATGCTTTGTGGTTACTCCCTCACATATTTTAATAGGGTTCTATTTCACTAGTATGAGTCACAACACCCCTTGTTTTTGATGTGTATGTCTATGTAAAGGGATAGTATTTAGCACCTTGGTCTTCCCAAACCTTGGCGTAAGTTATTCATTCGCAAAATAAAGATTCTCTATGATGATATTTGTGCACTAATGAAAGCTCAAGGTCTAACCTATCAATCCATTTCCAATCTTCACTAATTTTAATCAAGCTTATCCACGTCTTATGTCTACCAACCTAATCATTCTTCATTTCTTACTAACCTCTTCTTCTAGATATTGTTTCTTTTGTCAGTCCTCACATTCATTTTGATGGAGTGCTATGACATGCAAAAACAAATGCAACAATTGCATCATCTTGCATTCATACTCATGTTAGGTCATCATAGACATATGCATAATCATTTCATCATTTGCATCATGCATATACATGATAGGTCATCACATTATACAAAATCATAGAAACAATATTACAATCACATTTCATGGAATCATCAGCATAGCATTAAACCACATTTCATAGAATTATAAAAACAAGATTTAATCACATTTCAAGCATCATAACACGTGTATCATGGAATCTTCTATATAGGTGGTATAAGCATGTTAGTATCATCATAATCCATAAGCATTAGGTATCCATACATAAAATTATTATCATAAACATTTATTAGCAGAAAAATTATTCATTTATCCACTAGCATCCATGTATATAACCATGTATTATAAAGTCATTGCATCCATATTAACATTGCATGCATGATAAATTCATATAAACATGCATCATAAATCACATAAACATCATATAGAGAACACACATCATCACATCATGTGTAAGAACCATCATAAGCATTAAATACATCATATAAGCATCATATTGAATCAAACACCATAGAAACATGCATATAAACTCATGTAGATGTCATATAGTCACCACAAAATAATGTCTCATATATATCCAAAAAATCATATCAAAGTACAATATCAAAATGTCTAGGTCAAAAATGAAGCTTGCATGCTCAATCAAAATGTATAAAGTGTCTCAATATAGCTAACTAGTGGTATCCTCACCCTTTAAATGGAGGTTTGATCCTATCTAGCCTCAGATGACCCTACCTGTCCTTGCTCTAGTTGTTCTCTTAGTGGTGGCCGGGGTGGCCTCATTGGGCCCTCTACTCCAATTCTCATAGTCCTCCTCGAGTGGATCCTATTTGTGATCTGTTGCATGTGTAACTAGGTTCCCTCTAAGCTAGTGGCACCACACCCTCATACAAATCTTTGTGATACAAAGTATCCTATCCAAATCAATATAACTATCATGCTAGATCTACTATAGGTCCATTGCAAGTCTCAATAAAGCTATTAGATGTTTGTGTTTCCCTTTGTACCCTAATAACTACAAAATCTCTAGCTACTATGGTGGTGTCTCTCTCTACAATAATCATGGCTACCTGTACGTGTGCCTGTAGTGAAGCAATATGATCTTGGGTTGTCACCAAATCTTGTCCATCTCCCCCATTTGGTCCAAAATCCTCCTCCTAAATGATTACATCTTGTAGTCCATCCCTGATGGGCACATCTTGTAAACCCTCCTCTTTTTCCATATCCACATCAACCTCCTCTATAATAGGTGCTACATATACCTACAAAATCACTAGGACACCTTTGCCTCTTCCTCTAACCCTCTCTCCACCATCCCCATCTTCGTCACCATCCCCATCTCTGCCTCGATCCCTACCTCTCCTCTGACCCATCAATATCCCTCTTCAAACTTGACCTTGTCTATCTCGTGGAATGGGCATAACAGGATCTATTAATGGTGTAGACATGTGTGTAGCAAACTATGTATCATACTATAGCATTTGTAAAATACAAGTCGACTCCCCACTATCTTGGTTGAAGATCATCAAACTCCTGATAAACCACCTAAGGACTAATTATGGGTTCCCAATGTCCAACCTCTCAAGACGATCTACCAAATTGGGCCTCTCCAACATGAATATCTTGGTGCTCCTTGAACTATCTAAGCACTCTCTCTGAAATTTACATGCCAATGATGTGTTGTGACTAAGTGATGCATCCAATCAAGTATCAGGTTTATTGGTAGTAGGGTAGGTGCTCCTCGTCATCCTCCCAGGTCTTGCAATCTTTGTAAGGTCTCCAGGTGAACTCCTTGAACTGTCTAAGCATTCTCTTTGAAAGTTACATATCAATGATGTGTTGTGACCGAGTAGTGCACCCAATTAGGTATCGGGCTTGTTTGTAGTAGGGAAAGTGCTCCTCCAAGGCTGGCAATCTTTGTAAGGTCTCCAGGTGAACTCCACCAATAAATCCAAAGTATGTCACTAGTACATCACATCCCCCAAGTGTGCCTGTGTGACTGCTCCTATATAGTGGTACACATAGGTTAGTCCCTATGCAAGATTCTTATTTACAATAGGTCGGCATACAACAATATGCTCCTAAGCCCAAACCTATAGCAGTGTCACCCCATATTGATTCAAACATGCACCTCTATAAGCTATATCATGTAATTGAAAGTACAACATGGCCAAAACATAGGGCCCCCAAACATATATTGTCCCATGAGTCAACATGCCCTCCAATAACCATCCCCAACCAACTGGGAACCCATGTCCCCGCGTATTTGGAACTAACACACTAGCTACAACTGTGTGTATAATGACAATCAATTTCTCATATCTATCCATCAGGGTCTCCCATCAAATCTCATAATCCTCGATGTCAAGATCATCAATCTCAAATACTCATACCAATGCCACAATCCCAAAATATGTCTCAAGAGTCATTGTCACCTCTCCAATAGGTAGATGAAATGATCTAGTCTCTAAGTACCATCTCTTAGCAACTGCAGTAATAAGACCCTGATTAGCCCTAATCTTGGGAATGCATGTAATATAATACAACCCTAAGGCATAGAGAACTGCTCGTTCACCCTCATCCAAATGATGTCACAAAGCTAGTGAGGTGGGACAACTCTGTTGTGTGTATAGTGACAAAAGTGGAACCTACATCCAATCAACACATTAAGTCAATGTGAAGACCTTTTGCTAAGCCTAAATGACCAATTGGAAACCTAAATTTTTTGGCATAGGTCTGTCCTTTTTTAATTTGACTGTTATGTGACTTTTTCCTCGAGAGAAGATAAATATATTAAATAACCCTTTAGAATTAAAAAGGGATATAGAAAATAAAGGATGTTATGATCCTTTGGTTAAAAGAGATATTGATAAAGAATATGTATAAACATTCTTTAAAAAGGGGATGCATAATTACTTATTTAAATAATTGTTAAAAGGAAACCTTTGTGAAAGGGTGTGATGGTTTGGAAACCACCCCTTAAAAAAAAATATAAATCATTTATGTGAGACATGGGGAGGACATTCAAGCATGGAGAACATTCAAGGAGAGAAGAGAAATTGAGAAGGTACAAAGGAGTGAAGGTTAAGACCTTTGGCTGGAATTTGAGGGCAGTTGGAGAAGGGGCACACAACATGTGTCCAACTCAGGGTACAACGTACACCCGAGATTGTCTTGGCCAGGGATTTACCATAAGGCCCTTTGAAGCAGGTAGTTTAACCATAAGGCCCTTTGAGGCAAGTAGTTTAATTGTAAGGCCCTTTGAGGCAGGTTGGTGTTCTATACAAGATCTGGTTCCTCCAAGGGTGCCTCCTTGTCGTGAAGAGCCTAGATCTGTAGCCATTCCTATGAGTGCTAAATAATAGCTTCTCAAAATATATTTACAGATAAGTATTGAAAACCATTGATCCAATAATATTGGAAATATTTTCTAAATGATTTTGATGTTAATATGATTAATCTATATGGAGATGATTATTCCATTTATTATGTTAATTATTTAATTGTCACAATGATTACTCACATTTATTTTGATAACATTGCATAATTCAAATTATCTTAATTTTAATATTTATTATATTGAATCTATTGCCATTACAAAAATAACTATTGGAGGAAAAATGACATCTCATTGATAGTCAAATGTGTCAGACAACTTATCACTTACGTCATTTAAAGCAATTATATCACTACAAACATCAATTCGGGGGGCATAATCAGATACAACACTTAATTCTTCAATTGCGTTACATAAAGCACTTGCATCACTAAAAATGAATTGCATTTCCAAATCAATTGTGTTGCCACAAAACACTTGCATTGCTTAATTCTATAATTGTGTTGTAAAATTTGCAATTACAACATGCTAGGGGAAATTGTGTCGCTCGCGACTATATTTGCGGGGCAAAATCATGTACCATAATTGTCACCCTATTTTTTGGCCCTAAAATCTACACAAAAATGAAAAAGTTAAATATCAAGGATGGGATGCATGCTAGGGGACCTACTTCGGTAGGTCGTCTGTAGGTCTGCACATGCTCCACTTGATGATTGCTCTCTAGAATCTCGATCATAGCTCTGTTGCACATCTCCTTTAGCTCAATCATTTCTAAAATTTATAAATCAAATGAACACAAATGAATAAATTTGCCACAAATAGCCTATATATAGGGTTTGGGTGGCCTAATGGACCCCCCTTTTACACATTTTGCACTGGCCATGTTGTCTTATTCCTAGTATTGTTGACCTAATTGACCTAGGTACCTAATTTTTTCCTGCCTATACATCTAAACACATTCAATCAACTTGTCAATAATTTTTTCTCAATTTCTATTTTTTTTGCCAAATTTCTCGAGGGAGCACCATATTATCCTATTGCTGCTAGAACATGTTGGGATAGGGCCTAAAGAAAAAGTTTCTCAAATTTTCTTTGAAGCAACACTAAAATTTATATTATCTCAAAGAGGGGAAATATATAGACACTAAAAGTCGTCCTACTATTTTTTTTGTATTAAACGTAGTACATGCACAAAATAGGACCATACAATGTCTAAACCATGACCATACTACTACAATCTAATTATGTCCATAGTTAAGTAACTAGATTGTATACTATCTTATCATAACAACTTCCTATATACATTGCAACTGTATCATCTATACAAAAACTATTGCATTAGAGAGTTACATATATTAACATTGTATTGATTTATACTATTAGAAGTTCATGCTCTCAATGTAATTGTCCATGTCCCCCCATCCCAAAGGAGGTTCAATACCCAAGATTAATTCATTTGATTTGACCACTTCAAATGCATAGTCTTCTCCTTCATTGATATGGAACATGGGACCCTTTGTCTCTTTGTCCATATTTTTATTTTACTCTACTTTGTCATTGAATGCTTTCTAGAAATCCTTGAGGGAATTAAGAAATATAGTTGTTCTTGGTTGATCATACTACCAAGTGTGGCTAAATCTAACCTCCTCTTTGATTACTGGAACTGTGTCATCCCTTAATAGCTTCAAAATTTTGATTTTAGATATCTTTATTGTGACAGTAACCTACATGACATCATTATGCAATATGAGTCTATTTGAAGACTCAATAAGTTCCTTTCTAACCCCTTTAAATTTATCCTCATTTCTTTCCTTCCATATAGTCCATAAAATTTTAGTTGAAAGACACATCCAAAACATAGTATATTCTTTATCTAAATTATTTTCAGTCCCCATAAGAATTCTTTTCCAACTAATTTCACCAAATTCCCCCAAGTATTTTTTCCCATTGCAAAACATATTCCACATTTCCTTGGCATAAAAACAATAAAAAAATAGGCTTAATTGATTTAGGCATCCTACATATGTTACATAAATCAATATTTTTTTTATATTGAGAAGATTTGAACTCATGAACATTTAGATCACTACTACAATGACTGAACTGTTACACTAAGCGCTATTAGTATATTCATTTTTGTATGGTAACCTTTGTAAAGTAAGCAACCATATAAAGCAATCCTTTTTGGGCTCTGATATATTTGACCAGATCATTTTGAATACACTTTACCATTTCTTCTTAGTTAAGTTAAGATCCCAACACTTGTTAGTATACTCTGTGATAGATTCGGGGTTATTCAAAGACTTGTAAATCATCCTAGTCTTAACTTTAGTCAATAGTGTATTATCTTTCCATTTGAATTCATGGTACTATTATTCATCCTGAATACAAACTGTAGGAAACTGCATTCCTTTGCAAGCTTCCCTTAATGTTGTATATGTCTTCTAGTTTGATGGAGGCAAGTCATATCACTACTTAATGATGCCTAGTCTTTTAACTTCCCATTATTAACAATACTGCTAAAAAAATGAATACCTTTTTTGAGCCCAACTTTTGGTAGAACACCCTTGCAAGAGAGCTAGGGGTCTACCATTATTCTCCAGATTCAACTAGATTGATCTATAAGTAAAAATTAACCTATTGTTAATCTTATTGAAGTGGTAGTTACTCACTTTAATTTTAATAAGTTCCCAAGATTTCCACAAGCTTTTAAAGACATATGATCCTGTAGGAGATATTGGGTGTTTACTAATAAGGTCACAAAATCACAATAGTTTCCAAGATTTGGCTTCCTTGGGTACATCAAGGTTTATATTATTCCTCACTAAAATATTTCAACATCCATCACCCTCTAGGGCCTTGATGATCCATTTTGTAGCCAGTGCAATACCATGTAGGCTTAGATATTTTAGGCCAACCCCCATGGTTCTTTTCTAAACAACACCATTCCTATTTGACCGAGTTATTTTTTCTCTTGTTTTATCCATCAAACCAAAGAAAATTCCTTATCTTCTTTTGAATTTCATTCACTTGCTAACTACTAAACAACTAAACAAAAGAAAAATTCAGGCTATAAGAAGATAATATCTTTTGGAAATTTTGCATCCTACTTGTAAGTGATAAATACAACCTATTCTAGCTATCAATTTTCTTTGCAATTTTAGTTTTGATCCACATGCACATGTCCTTAAGGTAGAACTGATAAAAAAGGGAATCCTCAAATATTTGACTTGCTTATGGCCCCCCATTGAAAGTCATAGTTTTTGAGCCGTTCAAGAGGGTTTTCACCCCAACTTTGAGCATAATAGATTTTGTATTGGATATTTTGGCACATGATGCATTACAAAAGAATTTTAGCTTTTTAACCAAATTGTATACATTACTTTTCTTCAAGATCAACAAAAATTGCAATTTCATCTACAAATTAGATGTTAAAATGATCATTATGATTAAGGAGTGGCAAGCCCTTAATTCTTGGGGAGATGAATGATTCTTTTAAAAGGTAATTGCACAATGTATGAGGTAATTACAAAAATATTTGAGGCTAGGGGCAACCTTGTCTGGTTGACCTCTCTAGAATAAAATTCTTAGTGAAAGATCCATTTACATCCACTTGTGTAGCAACATATTTTAGTAGAGTGCTAACCATATTGCAAAATATATTAGGGAATCCAAATGCCTCTAGGGTCATTTTTAAAAAGGATACCCTATCATAGGCCATCACAAGCATAACGAAGTTTTTCTTCGAATTTCTTGCCCATTCCATGGATTACCAACTAGTAATTAAGTTTTCAAGTATATATCTTCCTTTTATGAAACATGTTTGAGTGTTGTTGAAAAAAGTAGGAAGGATATCAATCGGCCTCATAGCAATGATTTTTGCTAATATCTTATAAGACACATTCAACAATGTGATAGGTCTCCAATTCTTTATTAATGTTTTGTCTCCCTCTTTTGGGAGTAATTTGATGATACCTTTATTGATGCTTCTGCCCAGTGATCCTCTTCTAAGGGCTTCCTTGTAAACTTGGAACAAATATTCACTAACCCAATCAATGAATGTTTTGTAAAATTCTATCGACAGTCCATTCTCTCATGGGGATTTATCATTGTTCAGGGTCTTGATGGATTTCTTAATTTCCTCTCTATAAATATCCTCTTCGGATATTTTCCTTGGGATGATTTGCCTTATGTAATCTCTAACATCATTGTTATCTTCATTATCCCCTTTAGATGTAAAGAGGCCCTTGTAAAACTAGAATAATTACCTTTTAATATCCAATTGATTGGTGAGAGGGGTTCCTTCATGCCAAATTTGGTCAATTTGTTCTTTGATACCCTTATCCTTGATGTGCCTAAAGAAAAAAATATACCTTCTTCACCATTATTTTTCCAATTTGCTTTCGCTATTAATTTTAGTCCTCAAATTTTGTTAACTTGAAGCCTTCTTAGAGAGTTTTTGGCTAAGGAGAGCTCATCACACAATTCCTCATTCCATGGATCCATTTGCAGGTTAGTTTCAACCCTTAACATATTTTCTTGAAGGAATTTCTCCTCCTTTCTTCTATCCATGGCTCTCCTTTTTCCAGTGGTCTGGAAGATTATTCTCCATCCTTTCACTTTATTTTCCCATTTTTCAATTGCATTATTTTCTCTAAGTATCCACTTATTAATTTCCCTAAGGGTACAAATTGCATCTTTACAGTTCTCATCCTGCAACAACTTTTTATTGAGGAAGCAACCTTCCTTCTTCTTCTCCTTTACCCTTCTTGCCCAATAAGATCCTAGCCCTTATGGGGTGATAATCAGATAGCAATTAAGGGTAAACCTCCACCTTACAACCTTCCCTAATAGGGTCAAAATTGAAGTGATCTCGATTAACATTGAATCTATCAAGATTGCAATAATTTTTTCTTCATCCTTTTTGTGCATTACCAAGTATACCAAATATTGGTATTGGATTTCTTCATCCCTTCAATGCTGTCAAACATGTTAATTTTGTCTTTCATTCTTTGCCAAAAATATTTCTCATTTCCCTTCCACTCCATGTCTATTCCCCCTTTCTTGTCATCAATATGCTCTATCATATTAAAGTCCCCCACACAATCTAAGGCATATAATTCAGGTTTCCCATCTACTTCCACAATTCAATTATATCATTATATTTTTTGGGAGCATAGATGGAACAAATACCTAATGTGGTATCACCTTTCTCAATTTTTACCCATACTACTATGGTACAAGGCAAGACATTAGATGTAGTTTCATATTGACCCCAATTCTTTGAGGTTAGGATGGTATCCCAACCTCTCCCCTTACTCAGTGACATAATGATGATTTATACCAAATAAACTTGAGGTTGGTTTCTAAGGTAACGCTAGTGGCTTTAACCTCCTGAAGGAGGACCAATTTTTTTCTTTGTCCAAGTTATGAAACCTCTCGATAATGTGTTTTCTATCAGGGGACTCAAACCCTTTGATATGCTAAGATGTGCAATTAAGGCTCATTAAAATCAAATTTATGGGGTCCATATTTCTCATTCTTAAAACTTTCAAAACATTTGGGGATCTTGACTTCAATTTCCCACCTTTTGGATGTAGGCATAGGGACCATCACACTTGTTTTATTTCTTTTTTTCTTAGTAATGTGCAAAATCCTACCAATTGGAATAATCTTTACTAATTTTTTCTTCCTTGTACCTCTTGCAACCCGCGAAGACCCATATCTTGGCATTATATGCCCCTCTATGATCTTCCTATTATCTAAAGACACATTATCTTCTACAGGATGCATCTTTGGGCTAGGTGAATATTTATCTCCTTTATCGAATCTAGTGTCACATAACCCATTATTAGGTTGATAGAATAATTTCTCATTCTTTGAACTACCACCAATGACTATGGTTTTCCTTAGGGTAATCATGTCACCAGAGGTGATCACATTCACATGGTAGTAAGATCCATTTTGAGCATTGCTTTTGTAGTTTATGTTAGGTCTTTCCTTGTGTGTTTTGGGAGTGTTGTTTCCTTCTCCCATTGGGCCAATGGGTTCTTAACTAGGAAAAATCATGGAGTTGTCCTTAGGGGCTCAATCCATAGACATGTTAATAGCCCCTGAGGTAAGAGTAGGAGTTTTCTCCCTTATTTCTTTAGATTTGATATTTACTTTATGAATTATTTCTAAATCCGAGTTGGAGGGGTCCAACCTTTTACTATTGTCTTGTGGACTATTGACATGTTGATTTTTTATTTCAATGTTAGAGACAATGTCTCTCACTATTGACGAAGATTTATTATTAACATGTTGATTTGGGCCTTTCATCTTCCTTATGCTTGCTCCCTTTCCTTTGTTAATAGTGTTACTTTCATTATATGAGGATATAATTACATAGTCTTCAGAATCTATCAAGTCCTTATTTCTAATATCTTTTTTCACCTATTTATTTTTCTCAATGTTTTATCTAATCTTGTCTAGGACAAGTTGTTGGGAATTTATTTTTTCAATCACAACATTAGGCACCTTCCCTGAATTGAGGTTGACCTTATCAGAGTTATTCTCTGGTATCCTAGAGCTTCCAAGGCTATCTCTACCAATTAGTATGTTATCTCCTTTTGATCTTTCTAGTTCTCGGTTTAGGAGATTAATTGATTAGCTACTTTACCACAAGAATGTTATTATTGTTCCTTTTTTTTTGAGATACTAGCCCGATTAGGATTTGTTGGAGAACAGGGTTCTCCTTCTTCCCCCAAGCCACTATGGTTGGCTTGCACCAATTAGGGTTAGTTTTTTATTGTGCACCTCTACCTCATTTATTTCTACATTTTTTCTAAAGAATTACTTAGTGTTTCATCATCATGTTTTACACTCTCTTGTCTCAAGATTTCAAGCATCCCTTTCGAGTTACACTCTAAGTCACTTGTCTTTTACTAGGGTTAGGGTAATTATTTTTCCTGAGAATAATAGGGAAATATTTTCTTATGTGCCCTTCCTACATAGATAACATGCATTGATTCCCCTAAATATTTCAATATTGCAAGTATAAGTTCCCATTTCATTATTAAATTCCAATACTTCAGGAATTTCTACCCCTAAGGCTAACGAAACCAACGCCTGGGTGTCCATATGTGGGAGGGAGATTTTTTCCTCCTCAAGCCTAATTACATTTCCAATTGGAGCCAACATCTAGGATAAGAAATTTCAAAGCAATGGAGGAAATTTTTTAACCACTACCCATCTAGGGCACAACAATGCCAGAACTTCCTCATTTATGGCTTTGGGAAACCATTTTAGGGCACAAAATATACATTTCCCTATATTCCAAAATTATTTTCTAATAACTATTTCTTGCATTTTATGCTCTTTTAAGAAAATTATGAAAATCCCTCGGTGGAGCATTTTACAAAAGGAGGTTTGAATGCCTAGTTTCTTTTCCCAAACATTTGACAACCATTCATCCAAGTATTTCCTGGCCAAGAGCTTTGAAGAGTCCACGACCATCAAAAAAAGTTTCCACATCTTTTAACCTACCACATTCTTATTAATAACATATTTCATTTCAGAATTAGGCAAGAGCATAGGGTCACTTACCTTATTCCCCCATCATCTTCACCTTTGTCGCCTTCTCTACTAGGAAGTACAAGAAATTTTGTGCCAAGAAAAAGACCAACTTTTTCCTTAGCCACAAAGTCTCAGAATGATCTAGCCTTTGAATTAGTGACCTCCTCCCCATTTTTCCTACTTGCAGGAAACTCGGGGGATCCATATTTCCCTCTATAAATATTAAAACACCGCTTAATTTTTTTGTGAAAGGAAAAGCATAAATGGTTACTGATAAAAAAAAAAGGTAAGTACACGACAAATAAAAACCTTTGGAGGCAATAAATGAAAATAACATAAAACTTCTTTTGGTCTCGTGGACGTTAAAAGTCTTCTATTCTATTCTAAAGGTTTTAGGAGGACTAGTACATAGAGAACAAACCTTCGTGAAGGAGGGACCTGTCTCCTCCACACCAATGCCTGAAAACCTAGTCCGCACCTGTCGGCTCCTTCTGGATCAAAATTTTCTTTATAATTTTCTCAATCAGCTAGATGATCATTTTCTTCTTTCCTACTAATTTTCGTCTAACCTAATTAAATAAATATAGCCAACTTCTTTCTTCTTTCCCTAATTTCATCCTTCCTCTTTCCATTATAATTAAATAATTTGAATGATTTAATTATTCTAATTTTCTTCTATGAATAATTAATCCCCTTACTCCTCATTTCTTGTTAATTAAACAATTTTAATTGATTAATTAATCGACCCCTTTTTGATTAAAAAATTAGCTTTAATTATCTAATCCTTTAGTTTCATTTATAATTAAATAAATATCTTTATTTATTCAACTACCTAATCTCTAAATTATTCTATAATTAAATAAATATTTTTATTTATTTAATTATTCATGTGGGTGAAAATAAACAAATTTTATTTATTTATTTTAATTTCACTCACCCTATTCCACTCTCCACTTAACTCTTCCATTTTTCTTTTTTCCTCTCCACTTCCTCCATTTCCTTTTTCACTTAACTCTTCCATTTTTCCATTTTTGAAATGGGCAACTTTCCTATGCACATCCTCTCATTCAATCTCATATGTCGATCTTCTATTGCATCCTAACTATTGATTGAGGTTACATATGCTATAAACGCGGGCTCTCACCTTCTTTCAAAGCTAACCATAAAAAAATCAAAATCTCACAGCCATTATCACCTTGAGCTTATTTAAATTATGCACACAATTCTGAGAGCAACAACATCAATTTGAAAAGCAAAGATGGAGGAAAATGGAGATAAAACGACAAAGGGTGTTTCAAATGTATAAAGTTTGTTTAGCTTTGGTACTTCTTACATCTATTTCTTTCATACTTCATTGATAGATTAGAGTCACTTTCTTAAATCTAATGGTTTTGTGGTTTCCTTAATGATTTGCACATTTTTATTTCTGATTTATGATCTCACAGTAATGATGTTTAAGAATGTGCAAATAGATTATTAGTTGACTAATTAATTTTTAGCAAACTTATGATTTGAGGGGGAAGTTTGGGAATTAAATATATAGTTTTTATTTATTTAATTTTTTCAATATTGAGATATGAAGGAATTTATTTAATTGAGATTGGACTATAAAGGAAAGGGTTGAAATGATTAATTAATTAAATAATTGGAACTAATGCTAAGAAGATGATTGGAAAGGTTAATTAAATAATTAGTTTTATTTAATTAATGTTAGAAGGAAAAAATTGGGTTGAATTGAGTGTGGTTAGTATGTGAATATATTTAGGTTTCTACAATTTTTCCTTATCTGAGATGGTGTTACAACTAAAAGGAATGATTTCATCTCAAAAAAGAATAAAATATAGTGTATTTTGGAAGATATGGGATTAGTGGCAAGATGCCTTAGTTGTTGGAAGGTGGGGGATATAATTAAGAGAAAACAGAGAACATAGGTTTGAAGAACATGGTTGTTCTCTCAAAATTTATGGAAAAGATGGTAGGAAATAAGAATGGATCAAAGGAGAACAAATTAGGATGATAATATTGGTGGAGAGATGGAGGGTGAATGGATGAGGGGGATAGTCATGTCGAATTAGTTGAGAAACCTTTGATTTTATATAAAAAATTATGTTATACACTAAGGTATAAGGATTAGGGTGGCAATGTGTCAAGTGCATAAAGGACTAACTCAAAAGGAAAATCTTGCAAGAAAGCATGTCATAGGGCACCACAATATGGAATAATATTTTTTTGTGGTGGTATGATACAAAGACTATGACAAATGTAAACACAATGATAATACACACCAATGATAAAGTGTGCATGCACAAACAATACAAATAAAAACAAGTATTTTCCCTAGTGAAACCAAAAACTAAAGATTGAATGATGATGACAATAATATTGTTGATGTGAGAATACTTGTTAAAATGTATCCTAATGACAATGATTTGAGTATGGTCGATCAAGGTTTGAATCAAGGATGGGAAAAAAAATGATGGATGCTTTTGGATGATGTGTTACATTTCTTGGAAGTATTTAAATAGATTAGGACTACTTACATATGGATGAAACTATTTGATATTTTGAAGAATTTTTGGCATTAGATTATGTGTGGGTAGATTTTTTATTGGAACCAATTACTAGGGGAATCCAAGTCTAGAAAGAAGGATGGAAGGATGGAGGGATTGCTTAGATAGTGAATAGGAAGAATGGGAAGGTTGAAGGTGTTTAGGATGGATGTTTACAAGGTTTATGATGCATGTTTTCAAACTCTACTCTAATCTTTCTCATGTGTGAGTATATAGAGTATCACAAGGAGTGATTGTCCAAGACATGGATAGATAGGATGGGAGGGAATGTGGGAATCAAATTGAGGGATGGTAGAATTCAAGATGTATGCTTCAATAGTTGAGGATGTGATATCCAAGGACTATGTCATAGATGAATCATTTATGGTGGATGTTTTATGGGTTGGATGGATGATTTTTAACTCTATTCTACCTTATTTTTTAGGTTTGTAGTGGAAAAGTAAGTGTGTGTGCATGGGGGGAATATTTGTTGGAGGGGAATTATTTTTTATTTACTATGCATTTTTAGGAAATAGAGCATTGAATAGATTAAGTAATCTATTTTAATGTCTCAAGGTAGTGGAATCTCATTGAATGGAGAACTCAAGGATAGTGCATAGGATTGAGTACATAAACAAATGTCCAAAATATGTTTCAAGAGTATACCTCTATCCTTCTCAAGGTTGGAATTGGGAAGGGAGGATAGATTGGATATGAAGAGATAAGCATGTAGATATAATGTATTGGTAGTGAGAAGGTGAGGTATGGATGGGATAAACTTACCCTTAAGTATAGAGTTCTCGTAGATAGGGGATTCACACATGACACCCAAGAATGGGTTTTCATCACGGTACTTGTCCAAGGTGCCATGGGAATGATTTTCACCATTGGATGAATTTTCTATTTACCTTTTTTTAATTATATATATATTTCAAAATTAAAGTTGGTATGGAAAGGATGGATTGGATATTATTTTATAACTCAAGCACATATATCCATGGTGAGTGGATAGTACTGTTGGAGTTAAAATGACACTGAGAGGGGGGGTGAATCATTGTCTTACAGATTTGACCAATTTTCAAAAATTCAAAAACATAGCTCAAATTTGATCTCAATATTAGTCTGATTAATGCATTCATGAGTTGAATGTAATCATTCATAAACAAAATTGAGAAAAGTAATAACCCAACAGTGAACTGAAACAACAACAACATAGTAAAGCAGTGAGAACTCAGAAGAACAAAGAGACACAATATTTTGCAGAGTGGAAAACCCTCCTGGGGTATAAAAACCACTCCCGAAATGCCTTGCAGGCTTAATCTTTTAATCAACTATTCACAATGCCTTATAGGCTGTTTTCTGAGCACCCACTCAAGGAGCACCAACCCCTCGTTTAGAGATATCTATCTCAAGGAGTAACAACCCCTCAAATTATGTTTTGAACAATAATAATAACTCAGAGGATTTCTTTTTTTTAGTTAAGCACATATTTCTCTGTTTTCTCATCTATAGAATACCCTAAGGATTCAATAATTGAATCCTTAAAATACTATATAGAGAAGAAATTACAATGTCTCTGCCTTATGTTATTCAGATTTTATTGCAGAGTTTATCCATGCATTTTCATTCAGCCAAGGAATGATAATCTCATAATTACAACAACAAAACTATAGAAAAGAGTTTTTTGCTTCTATTTATACATCTTTTTAGGTATCAAGTCTTCAATAAATTTCGTGGTCAAAAGAGCATAGAGAAAAGATAACTCTTTTTGATTTAAATGCCAGATAAGTAACTGTCTTCAGAAGTAACAGCTGAATAACCAACCTGAAAAGATTTAGACTGAAGTTAACAAAGTTGTTTATAATAGAAATCTTCATCTTGTACCTAGCAAGATTATTAGTCAAGGTGAAATTAATTTTCCAATACAAGAGCCGTTTCACCCAGCTAAGAGCCATCCTCAACAAATCTGAAATGTATGAGATCATTTCACTGCATAAAAAGCACAACTTCCCACCACTATAAATCATAATCTCTAATGCATGAATAACAATATTTTGTCAAGGCATCATTTTCCACATTAGTAACTGAGATGCAGAGAGCAGTTAAAATGGTGATTATAAACTAGTATGTGTAGCATGAAACACATAAATACTAGTTAAATCTGCAACTCCCATGGCTCCATCAACCACTGTCGAGCTTCCAGCCAGAAACGCACCAAATAAAGCTTCCATATACCACTGATAAATTTTTTTTAGCCAACAACAACAGAAACTTAATCTCGCATGATGGCGACCAGGCTAGGGTTCCATACCCAGTCAAAAAGAATAGTCACAAATTTTTCCCTAACAAAATTTCTTTTCAATCAATCGAAGTCAACTTTAACACTGTCAGTCATCCCTCAGTTGTCGCTTTCGCCATGACCCATCAAAGTCGGGGAGAAGTCATAACGAATACATTATTTCACACCGAGAGCCCCCGTGATCAAACTTGTCGCCGTAACATATCGCTCTCGAGGAGACCTCATATAGATAATACTTCGTTATACCGAAAGTCACCCACCATCTTGTGTGTCACTGAGACAAGTCAGATCCTATGCCGACAAAGTCCTTTTGTGTTCCATCGGTGAGACCGGAGGTCACTCGCTGAGACCTCACGCTGAAAACCCTAACTCTTACCGAGATGTATACCTTTATGTTGTCGGTCGGTATAAGAATTCAAACTCGCCAAGACCTTTCTTCGTTGCACAAGAGTCATACCGAAATGTTCCTTTTGTTTTATGCATTGCCGAGACATATCAATGTCGGGGAGACCTCTCGGAGAGCACACTGTCATACCAAAAATATTTATCCACTTTGAGTCGCTGAGACAATACCAACCTCTCACCGAAAGACCCTCATAAGACTTATTCGGCAAGACCTGACGGGTTCATTATGACATTACACTGAAGTTGAGACGTCCTACTGATATGCAATCTTTCCACCGGTGATTGGCAAGACTAAAGTAAGTTTGCCAAGATGTTACAACGAAGAAAAACCTCTTGCTGAAGAGCACCCTTTGTTGTCGGTCGGGGAGACATGATGAGTTCGCTAAGACATCATTCCGACGATATAACTCATGCTGATAGGGATCACCCTCTGTCACCGAAACCATGGAGAAGTCCTGCCGAAAGCTTCTTGTAAGTAAAATCCAATCGACATGACATCAGAAACGTCTTGTCGATAGGCAACACAGACGTTCAACAGAAAAATGGATCGGGGAGACCCTGGCATTCTCACGCCGATATGTTCTTTCTTGTACAAATAAGATAACCTTAGTTTTGCAGGAAGCTCAAACAGATTAGTACCATAAGAAATTAAGATTCTGAATGTAAACTTTCCACTGAATACCAAGACAAGTAAACCATATAGACAAATCTGTAGCAAGATAAAGCATGAGAAACCAATCTAAAACTGATCATCAAAGAGAACCATCTGACATCAAATAGAACCAACTGAATGTGATTTTGTCATCAAGGACAAACCAATCTGAACACAACTGAGAAACAACAAACTCCCCCTTTGTCCTTGATGGAAAAACACAAATGAATCTCCCCCTTTTTGCCTCAATGACAAAGGATAAAAGAGAAAAATGTGCAGTGCCATGAAACACAACTGAGAAGCCAACCAAAATATCATGAGAAACAGTTGAAAAAAGAGTAACAGTACAACAACCAAAACTGTAGGAGAGTTGTAAGAGAATAAAAACATATAACATGCTCCCCCTAAGCTGAAGCTTGGTGAATTAGAGAAGTAACGATTGAGAGATAACTCCCAATCAAAGTCTCTACCTTTCAAATAACTCTTTTGCTAAGGGCTTAGTAAAAATATCAGCCACTTGATCTTGTGATCCAAAAAAATGTAAACATACTTCATTAGCCAGTACCTTTTCTCATAGAAAATGAAACTTGATAGCAATATGTTTAGTTTGAGAGTGCATAACATGATTTTTTGATATATTTATCGTACTAGTGTTATCACAGAGAATAGAAATAGGTTTAGGAACTTCAATACCCATATCTGAGAGAGTTTGACTCATCCAAAGAACTTGAGTACAACATGAAGTGGCGGCAATGTATTCTGCTTCAGTAGTAGAAAGAGAAACAGATTCTTGTTTCTTGTTGTGCCATGCCACTAAAATCACCAAGAAAGAATGCAGCACCACTGGTGCTTTTCCTATCATCCAAACAACCAACCTAGTCAGCATCAGTATATGCAATCAATGAAAAATAATTGCTTCTAGGATACCAAAGACCATAATCAAGAGTGCCCTGAATGTATTTAAAGATTCTTTTAATAGCAGTGACATGGGATTCTTTAGGTGATGCCTGAAACCGTGCAACTGTGCAAACTGCTTGCATGATGTCAGGTCTAGAAGCAGTTAAATATAACATACTGTCAATCATTGATCTATATTCAGTTTGATTTGTATCAGGAGAATCATCAACCTTAGTAAGTTTGCATCCAGTAATCATTGGAGTGCTAACTAGATGGCATTCATCCATCTAAAATTTCTTAAGCATCTCTCTAGCATACTTGGTTTGAGAAATAAATATTCCATTTTCACGTTGAGAGATTTGAAGACCCAAGAAGAAATTTAATTCTCCCAATAATGACATTTCAAATTCAAATTCCATTAGCTGAGAGAATTTTTTACTCAAAGTAACATTATTGCAGCCAAAGATAGTGTCATCAACGTAAATTTCAACAACCAAAATATCAGAACCTTCAGATTTAACATAAAGATTGTTGTCTACACCTCCTCTAACAAAACCATTTGAAATCAAATGACTGTCCAACCTAGAGTACCAAGCTCTAGGTGCTTGTTTTAAGCCATAGAGGGCCTTTTTCAATCTGTAAACATGATCAAGCTTATCTTTGCAAATAAATCCTCCAGGTTGTTCAACATAGACCTCTTCATCTAAATAGCCATTTAAAAAAGCAGTTTTGACATCCATTTGATAAACAGTAAAGTCTTTATAAACAAAATAAGCCAAGAATATTCTGATAGATTCTAATCTAGCAACAGGTGCAAAGGTTTCACCAAAATCAATACCTTCTTGTTGAGCATGGCCTTTGCAGACAAATCTTGCTTTGTTGCGAATAACATTGCCATTTTCATCAACCTTATTTCTGTATATCCATTTGCCTCCAATGACATTCTTGTCATCTGGTCTTGGGACTAACTCCCAAGTCTGATTTTTCTCAATTTGATCAATTTCTTCCTGCATAGCATTAAGCCAACATGAGTCTGTGAGAGCTTCATTAAAAATTTTAGGCTCAAACTGAGTAACTAGACAGAAAGCTATTTGTGCCTTTTCATCAGATTCTGCAGCATTTCTTCTAGTTTGAACTCTTGCATTTTTATCCCCAATAATCTAATATTTGGGGTGATATTTAGCTAGATTTTTTGAAGGAGCATTCAATGCAACCTTTTCAGAACTTGCTTTTTCATTTTTAGGGCTTGCTGATTCAGCAATAGACTTTACTGTTTCGGCTTCGTCTGAATTTGATTCAAGTTCAAGTCGTTCTTCCTCATTATCTTGCAAGGTGTCAGCATCTAAATGTAATCTTTCATCAAACTTTACATTCACAACTTCAACAATCTTGTTAAGCCTTATGTTAAGACATTTATAAGCTTTGCTATGAGTTGAGTATCCCAAAAAGATACCCTCATTGCACTTTGATTGAAAGTTGCCAAGGTTATCATCATCTTTCTTGATAAAACACTTACTTCCAAAAATTTTAAAGCATTTGACAAAAGCAGCTTTTCATACCAAAGTTCATAAGGAGTGTGTTTAGATTTCACCCTAAGTTGCACTCTATTCAAAATGTATACAACTGTATGAATAACTTCTTTCCAGTACATATCAGGCAACTTAGCTTCATCTAGCATTGTTCTAGCCATTTCTTTTACAGTTCTGTTCTTACGTTCAACTACCTCATTTTTTTGAGGTGTTTTAGTTGCAGCATACTGCCTTTTAATACTGTGTTGTTCACAGTAATCAATAAACTCTTGAGAGGTGAACTCAACTCCTTTGTCTGATTGAAGGCATTTGAGTTTCAGATCTGATTCCTTTTCAACCATTTTACGAAATATTTTGAACCTTTCAAAGGCTTTTGATTTGTGATTAAGAAATGTGACCCATACCATTCTAGTATAATCATCCACAAAAAGCATAAAGTATTTTTCACCATTAATAGACCTTGTTCTAGTTGGTCCACATAAATCAATATGCACTAGTTGTAGAGTTTTTGATGAAGAGTGTTCTTTTGTTTTGAAGCTGATTTTAGTTTGTTTACCACTTAGACATTCTTTGCACACAGAATTTTATGGCTTGTTAAGGATTGGTAAACCTCTAACATTCTAATTCTTACTAATTCTAACCATATTTTCAAAGTTTATGTGTCCTAATCTTTTATGCCATAACCAACTCTCTTCAATTTGGACCATTAGACACATAAATTGATTATTGTCATTGCTTGATGTGTCGAGAAGATTGTACACATTTCCTTTTGTCCTCCTTCCAGCTGCAACAACCTTTCCAAGCTTGTTCTTAATCTCACATCTCTGCAAAGTGAAAAGAACATGATAACCACTATCACATATTTGACTAACACTTAGAAGATTATGTTTGAGACCTTCCACATAGTGCACATTATAGATAGGAGTGTCTTCATTCAGAAGAAGTGAACCTCTACCTTTAATTTGAATACCAGAGTTATCACCAAACTTAACATATCCACCTACATAATCTTCAAGATTTATAAACTTATCCTTGTCACCAGTCATATGGTTAGAACATCCACTGTCCAGGACCCATAAGTCCTTTTTCTTGGAATGAAAAGTAGTTTGAACCAACATAGTTTGCTCAATGTTGTTAACAGTCTTAGGTTTCCAAACCTTTTTAATTTTCTGTTGTTTCGATTGCAGATCAGTTCTGCACTGTTTGACAGAATGTCCCAAAGCATTGCATTTAAAGCATCTGATCTGTCTAACAAAACCATAGTGTTGCCTAAGACCAAACCTGGGTATTCTAGGATTCATAAGCCTGCAAGTTCTCACCTTATGGCCAAAATTGTTGCAGAAAAAACAATAACCATAGAAGAAGGGATTGTATCTATAAGATGATCTATTACCTTTCAAGGGCTGATCACGATTCTTACTAAAATCAGAGTGATTTGGACCTGAACGCATGATTTTAGAAGAGGGGTTTTGTTTTGCATTATCAATTGAACATTCACCCTTTTCAAAACCAATACCGGTTTTGTCTTTATACAACTTCTACTTGCTGAGCATCTCATTCAGTTTTAGAGTGCTTTCATATTTTTCAATTTCCTTCCTAAGACAGACTACTTCTTGTTCCAGTTTTTGAATTTCTTGATCTTTGCAGCTTATAGTCTCTCGAAGACAGTCTTCAACTCTTTTAGCTTCTTCAAGCCGAGTTTTCAGAGAGACCATTTCTTGATGTGGTTTATGTTCTTGAGCAAGAACTTGTTTTTTGAGTTTTTTGAACTCTTTTAAAGCACATTTCAGCTCACTTTCAAGATCTACCTCACCTTCTTCAATGTCAATGGTGTTTGAATCATTTTGCTGAGTAATTTCAGCCATGAACAAAGTTTCATCTTCTTCAACTGATGAATCTTCAGACTCAATATCAGATTCATCCTTACTAAACAGACTTTTCTTCTTTTTGAAATTGAAGTTTCGTTTAGGTTTGAAGGCCTTCTTCTTAGGTTGTTTTTCAGTTGTCTCATTATCACAGATTTGATCATCATAGGGACACTTTGCAGCAAAGTGACCTATTTTGCCACAGTTAAAACATTTAAAGGGAAGTTTTCCCTTATATTTTCCCGATCCCTTTCTAAGTCCTCTAACAAAATGGGATTCTTTAGAATCAGACAACTCTGATTCACTGACTTCGACTTTTTCTTTCTTTTCAGTGTTAAAGGCAGTTTCTTTTCCAGTTGAGTTGTTTTTGCTAGTTCTCATTTCATAGGCAGTAAGGATTCCCTGCAGACTATCCAAGGTAAGCTTATCAAAATGTTTCTTTTCTTCAAGGACTGATACCTTATATTCAAATTTAATCGGTAAGTTTCTAATGACCTTTGTAACCACATCAAACTCTTTTACTTCTTCTCCTAATCCTTTCATAGCATTGACAACTTCATCAACTCTTAGGAAATATTTAGCCACTTTTTCATCTCCTCAAATTGATGTTTGAGTGTAATGATTTTTGACAGTTTGACTTTCTCATCCCCTTGGTATATAGTTTCAAGTTTTTCCCAGATTTCATGAGCAGATTTGCAATGCATGACTTTAATGAACACATCTTTAGTTAACCCACACAAGAGGGCATGCTTAGCTCTGGCATTTGTTTCATACCTCTTTTTTTCAGCAGGATCAGTGGGAATAGTGGCTGGTACATTGTAATCATTTAAAACAATGCTCCAAACATCAACATCAAAAGAAATAAGAAAAGCTTCCATTATGATTTTCCAGATTACATAATCTATTCCATCAAATAACAGAGCTCTGGTTACAGAGGCACCGTCTTGAGAATGTGCCATTAAAAGAAAACTCCAAGACCAAGATCAATCCAAGGTTATTAAAACCTATCAGAGGACCCTACGCTCTGATACCAATTGTTGGAGTTAAAATGACACTGAGAGGGGGGGGGTGAATCAGTGTCTTAACATATTTGACCAATTTTCAAAAATTCAAAAACATAGCTCATATTTGATCTCAATATTACTTTGATTAATGCATTCATGAGTTGAATGTAATCATTCATAAACAAAATTGAGAAAAGTAATAACCCAACAGTGAACTGAAACAACAACAACACAGTAAAGCAGTGAGAACTCAGAAGAACAAAGAGACACAATATTTTTCCGAGTGGAAAACCCTCCTGGGGTATAAAAACCACTCTTGAAATGCCTTGCAGGTTTAATCTTTTAATCAACTGTTCACAATGCCTTATAGGCTATATTTTGAGCACCCACTCAAGGAGCACCAACCCCTTGTTTAGAGATATCTATCTCAAGGAGTACCAACCCCTCAAATTATGTTTTGAACAATAATAATAACTCAGAGGATTTCTTTTTTTTAGTTAAGCACATATTTCTCTGTTTTCTCATCTATAGAATACCCTAAGGATTCAATAATTGAATCCTTAAAATACTATATAGAGAAGAAATTACAATGTCTCTGCCTCATGTTATTCAGATTTTATTGCAGAGTTTATCCATGCATTTTCATTCATCCAGGAATGATAATCTCAGAATTACAACAACACCAAAACTACAGAAAAGAGTTTTCTGCTTCTATTTATACATCTTTTTAGGTATCAAGTCTTCAATAAATTTCGTGGTCAAAAGAGCATAGAGAAAAGATAACTCTTTTTGATTAAATGCTAGATAAGTAACTGTCTTCAGAAGTAACGGCTGAACAACCAACCTGAAAAGATTTAGACTAAAGTTAACAAAGTTGTTTATAATAGAAATCTTCATCTTGTACCTAGCAAGATTATTAGTCAAGGTGAAATTAATTTGCCAATACAAGAGCCGTTTCACCTAGCTAAGAGCCGTCCTCAACAAATCTGAAACGTATGAGATCATTTCACTGCATAAAAAGAACAACTGCCCACCACTGTAAATCATAATCTCTAATGCATGAATAACAATACTCTGTCAGGGCATCATTTGCCACATTAGTAACTGAGATGCAGAGAGCAGTTAAAATGGTGATTATAAACCAGTATGTGCAGCATGAAACACATAAATACCAGTTAAATCTGCAACTCCCATGGCTCCATCAACCACTGTCGAGCTTCCAGCCAGAAATGCACCAAATAAAGCTTCCATATACCACTGATAAAGCTGTTTCAGCTAGCAACAACAAAAACTTAATCTCACATGATGGCGGCCAGGCTAGGGTTCCATACCCAGTCAAAAAGAATAATCACAAATTTTTCCCTAACAAACTTTCTTTTCAATCGACCGAAGTCAACTTTAACACTGTCAGTCATCCCTCAGTTGTCGCTTTCGCCATGACCCATCAGAGTCGGGGAGAAGTCATAACGAATACATTATGTCACGCCGAGAGCCCCCGTGATCAAACTTGTCGCTGTAACATATCGCTCTCGGGGAGACCTCATATAGATAATACTTCGTTATACCGAAAGTCACCCACCATCTTGTGTGTCACTGAGACAAGTCAGATCCTATGCCGACAAAGTCCTTTTGTGTTCCATCGGCGAGACCGGAGGTCACTCGCTGAGACCTCACGCCAAAAACCCTAACTCTTACCGAGATGTATACCTTTATGTTGTCGGTCGGTATAAGAATTCAAACTCGCCAAGACCTTTCTTCATTGCACAAGAGTCATACCAAAATGTTCCTTTTGTTTTATGCATCACCGAGACATATCAATGTCGGGGAGACCTCTCAGAGAGCACACTATGTCATACCAAAAATATTTATCCACTCTGAGTCACTGAGACAATACCAACCTCTCGCCGAAAGACCCTCATAAGACTTAGTCGGCAAGACCTGACAGGTTCATTATGACATTACACCGAAGCTGAGACCTCCTGCCGATATGCAATCTTTCCATCGGCGGTCAGCAAGACTAAAGTAAGTTTTCCAAGACGTTACAACGAAGAAAAACCTCTCGCCGAAGAGCACCCTTTGTTGTCGGTCGGGGAGACATGATGAGTTCGCTAAGACATCATTCCGATAGTATAACTCATGCCGATAGGGATCACCCTCTGTCGCCGAAACCATGGAGAAGTCCTGCCAAAAGCTTCTTGTAAGTAAAATCCAATCGACATGACATCATAAACGTCTTGCCGATAGGCAACACAGACATTTAACAGAAAAATGGATCGGGGAGACCCTGGCATTCTCACACCGATATGTTCTTTCTTGTACAAATAAGATAAACTAAGTTTTGCAGGAAGCTCAAACAAATTAGTACCATAAGAAATTAAGATTTTCAATGTAAATTGTCCATTGAATACCAAGACAAGTAAACCATATAGACAAATCTGTATCAAGATAAAGCATGAGAAACCAATCTAAAATTGATCATCAAAGAGAACCATCTGACATCAAATAGAACCAACTAAATGTGATTTTGTCATCAAGGACAAACCAATCTAAACACAAATGAGAACCAACAAGTATTCCTTACTAAATAACTTCTTGTAAATGGACCACCCATGTTGGTTATGGTTGCACTCGAAGATGTTAGCAGAAAATTTGTTGATTTCAAGTTGGCTTCTCCAAAATGTAAACATGGTGTCATCATAGCTCGAACATTGGAGTATACAACCAAGGAAAGTGTAAGGTATGTTGAGTGGAGTGTAATGGGGATTAGGTGAAATCTTGGCTTAAAGGGATATGATATGTTGGATAATGGATGTGATTATGGAAAATGGGTAGATGGAAGGATGGGGTGGTGAAGGAATAATGTAAAATTATGGGACCAAGGGGAACTAGGACTAAAAAGTACACCCACAATGAAGGGAATTGAAGTCGTGGATTAGGATGTAGGATTGTAGGTGTATGGGATTTTGGATGTTAGGATTAGAATGAGGGATTTTTAGATTTCCAATATTAGGATTTATGATTTTGTGATGATGAGGATGAGGGATTTTTAGTCTTAAGATGGGTATGTTGTGATTAAGATGGAGATGTTCAAGATTGGGATGGGGTATAGAAATTTTTGGATTTAGGGATGGAGTTAGTTGTTGGAGGGGTGGATTTGGATGGTCCACTTAGACTCATTATGTCTTCTTTCTAATCCACATTTATTTTGTGATTCCTTTTTGAGTGATGGGTCTATGTGGCCCTTTTAACATATTTTTATTTTAAATATTGTTTCTATTTGGTATTGTATGTTGACATGTTGTGACATGGTTATCTTATGGATTATTTGCTACATATGCTTACACATCACAATCACTTCGAAAACTCATGTTATGGTTCCATACAAAGATAATATCTTAAAACCCCATGAATTAAATGACGACTTCATCATTTTGGAATAATTCCAATAATGTGTGAATTTTTTTTTATCTTGATTGGGGATTCTAGGTGATGGAAGGTCAAGATACTAATAGGGTTAGAGAATTAATGAAAGGATTTCCGATAGGGGTGTTGTGATTGATGAAAGGAATGGTGGTAGAAAACTATTGATAGGAGCAATAGGATGCATCTATTTTAATGTTGGATGAAATTTTCTTGATAGTTGTAGCTAAATCCCTCAAATATTTGATTTTATTTGACTTGAATAAGATCCAAGATTCTTAGCCCAAGAAGACCTAGGAATTTTCCTTGAATATTCATGCTGTGATAGATTCAATTTTTGATGGGATGCTAAGTAGTTTTAAAATAAGATAAAAATAATCTTTTAGATGGGTAGACATATCCATAATTTCCTTTGGGATGAGAAAACCAAATTAGATGAAAGTGGTGGAACCAAAATGATAGGATTAGGGTTTGGGGATGATATTGATATGGGTGATTTTATGTTAAGAGGGTATAGGATTATGAAATGGATTGTCTTGGATGCTTATATCATATTTTAGATAGGGATACATTTGGACATGTTATGGAACAAGTTGTTAACATATCCATACTTTCTTGGGTGACAAGATGGGGAGCAGTATTTTCTATGACAATACTGCTAGTGATTATTGCATGGATGAAATCTTCAAGTTATGCACATGGATGAGGGAGGGGTATTTTATTTTTATATATTATAGCTTTGATGGGGTTGATGGAATTGATGGGCATGGGTTTGACAATTATATTGTTAACAATGAACATGGATAGTATAGGGTGTGCAATGTTGTAGGAAACCATAACTTGGTTTATATTTTTTGGCTTAATATTATTTATAAATAGTATTTGGAAAAATCCCTAAAGGTGGTATTTGTTTATTGGTGGTGGTTGGGTTGATGGGAATGGTTATATTGTAGTGGTTTTGATGATGAATGGTTTTAGATAGGAGGTGGAGGATACAAGGTACTTGTGTGAGGTAGAGATTGAGTTATGGATTAGAATAATGGTTTTGATATAAAGAAGTGTTTCCCTTTTCAAAGGAATCATAAGGATTACCAATGGATATGTGTTGAGGATTAATAGGATATCTTGTGTTAACTAGTTCTTGGTTTATGATTCTTGATGGTTTATGCTTGGGAAACTAGATCTTTTGTAAACCTTTCTTAAGATAATATTGTCTAAGGATGCATGGGTTTATTCATCTTGGTCCACAAGAATCTCATAATTATCACCATGTTCAATAGTATCATACTCTTCTTGATAAAAAAAAATATCATCATCATCTTCAAAGGGGTTTCTAGTTTGATTGTGAAAATAGGACTAATCAAAATAAAAAGGATTCATTGTTGAAATTTTGTAATTTGGATGAATGGATTTTATTGGATTTTAGAAGGCATAGACCTTAAGATTAATTTTGATATAAAATATTTAGGTGGTTGGTTTGTAAATCTTAGATGTTGTGAGAGTTTTGGATTTTGGGTCATCGATCAAGGATCAAGACATTAGTATGATGTTTCAATTTGGTATTGATGGTTTAACTTCTATACTTAAGATAGGAAAATGTTACGAAGAAGAATTGGTTTTTGGGGTATGATTTGTTGGATTATTATACTTATGATAGGATAGGTTCCTAAGAAAGATTTAATTTGAATGGTCTTTGGATTCATCACTTAATTTTGGCTAAGGTCTTAAGTAATCTTGATTATGATTGGATTTTGGATTAATATACTTAAGATAGCCAAGTTCTTAAGTGAAGGTTAGGTTGGGGATGATTGTTGATTTTAAGGTATTGATATTGATTGTATTTTTAATTTGGATAGGTTGGATTTGGTTGGGATTTAAAAATTATATCAGGATGGTGAATTTTGGATTTTTTTTGGATTTGAGGTTTGAAGTTATCAATTTTGATGTTGGGTTTCAATATTTGCAAGAGGATTTTCTCATGGTCTATTCAAATTTTGATTTTAGATTTGATGTGGATATTGTAAATATTTTATATTTAGAGGGATGATTATGGATTTCACACAAGATTACATGTCAAACATATGAACAAACTAATCTACACAAGTAGGCATGTATGTGATTGTGAGCCCACCAATATGCCTTGTCTAGGTATGGAATGTATGGCCCATGAGGAGGCATTAACCACTTTTGATCATTCAAAATCCTAAAAGGTGAAAGAGGAGAGGATATGCAACCTACAAACCCATTTCTTGGGGCACAAGATGAGTAAATTCTTGGAACTAACTACTTACTAGTACATCACAACCACACACGACCAAAAGGTTCTATCTAATATTTAGAGGCAACTAGAGTATGTCTTAGATATACCTAAAATAATGTAAGGCCCAAGTATATGAAATGAGGGGTATGTATAATGGCTTGGTGTGAGAGGGTAACCTAGTTTTTTCCCTCACTTTGCAAGGTGCAAATCTTCTTGCAAGATTAGCCAAAAATATTATCCATCAATGGGAGACTCTTTCAATTATCTCCTAATTTTTTATACCCCAGCAAAACATGTGGATTTGGGTCATCACCTTGGTGATGAAATTTAAGCTAGGACCACTAGAGTAAATAAGATCAATTATCTTGTATTCCCAAGATTTTCTTATGACATGGGGGAAGAACATACACAACTTGATCCCCTTGGGATTTAAACTAAACAAAAGAGAACGCGATGATTTTTTTGATATCCAAGATTACATTTTGGTGCAAGGAGAAAGCATACACACCAAATTTTTCTCACAATCAAAGTAAACAAATTTTTACTCCCTTATCATACAAATGTGAAACTAATCTAGTGATAAAAGATAGGTCCTTCTAAAAGTGAACCTAAAAAAATGTTAAAAATTTCTCAAAAAAGAGGGTCAATTCACACTTAAATGTTAAGAAATGCCTAAAAAATATTTAATTGAAAATCATACACAATATAAACATAAAAGAATTCAAATCCTATGGAAATATAAGAAAATGTCAAATTCATTGAGTCACCAAGTTTTTATATTGTAGATGAAAGAATCAATCTACATATGGCTATGCCAAAGCATGTAATGTAGGCACTAAAAGTATAGATGCACATGGAAAGCCACCAACATACAAAAAAAATTCTCACAAAAATCTACAAAAGGATATTAGATAGGGACATGGGTACCACCAAGAATTCCAAAATATGGAAAAGCAAGCATAGAACACAAACAAAGGGCTTAAATTTATAAAATTTAAACCTTTATTGCATACCTAATTTTTAGTTTCCAATTGAGCTAAGAGACTAACCATACAAAATAAGAACTATAATAAATCCCTCACCAAAAGCCTCTTATTGCATACGGAGTGTGGTTGTGCTCAAGATGATTTTGTGATGAAGGACATGATGTCAATGTTCAAGCTAGAAACATAAAATTGCATTAAATTTTCTTATGAAAAAATATCTCATATGATGAGATATTTATTGATTTGAGGGATCAAGGATCAAGGGCTACAACTGATTAGAGAGAGATCAATAAATGGGATTTATTGAGAGAACTCAAACCATGGGAAGCCTCCAAGTGGCTCCTTGTAATATTTACATAGAAGGATTTTTTATGATCCAAGGGACTTGGATGGTCAATATACACTTGGAAAAGGATGGATGATAAAGATAAAAAAGGACCTTTTTGGAATTTCAAAATTTTATTTTTGGAGTTATGTGAAGAGCTAGGATTTTCTTGATTTAATCAATGGACAAGATTTTATGAGGACATTATGAAGAATTGTGAAGCATAGGTTATGTACATGGATTACATATATTAGTTTGAATTGGATTAATGATGTTTAGAAATATGTAAGTGGATTACTAGTTGACTAATTTATTTTTATCCAATTAATGATTGGAGGTGAAATTTTGGGAATTAAATATATAATTTATATTTATTTAATTATTTTGAAGTTTGGGATATGAAGGATGAAATTAATTAAATAAACATTGAATTTATTTATTTAATGTTGGACTATAAAGGAAATGGCTGAAATGATTAATTAATTAACTAAATGATTGAAATTAATACTAAGGAGATGATTGGAAAAGGAATTAAAAAAATGGTTAGATATTTAATTAATGTTGGAAGGGGATAAATTAGGTTGATTTGATTGTGGTTAGGATGTGGATAAATTTAGGTTTGTACATGTTGTTGCACATATTTGTGGGTGTATTAGAACTTAACCTCAATGTGTTTAGTGTACTCATGAAAAACTAGATTATGTAAAAGCTTTAATACTCCTTGATTGTTGAAAAATAGAATTATAGGTTGTTTCTTAAGCACACCCATTCTTGTCAAGATGTAGCATAAACATATCACTTTGCAAAAACCTCCACTTGTGACATGATATTATGATTATATGGAGAGTGATAGATAGTATTTTTCTTTTGTACTCCCCCATGATATTTGACTAGACCCCCAAAAGAATACAAATATACAAGTGAATTTCCTATTATCTTTCTGCATAGTCCATGCCCATGTATCTAATCAAGTAAAAATTATCATTCTACTTATATTTTAGGCCATGTCCCATTGTTCAAAAAATATTTCTTAGCACCCACTTTTCTTCTTTCCAATGGCATACCTTAGGTTCCTACATAAACCTTGAAAGATAGTTGACAATATAGTTGATATACAACCCAATGTAGGTCAAGTAAATGATATTCCCAATCAAATGATGATAAATATTATATTTATATTTGATGATAGATCTTTCCATAAAATTTGAAATCTTGTTTACATTAGTGTTGACATTGGTTTTGTAGGAGGGGGGTCGATTTCTCAGGGACTCCAAGTCATGGGAGAGTCTAGAACAATAGGTTTCCATGATCTACCTCAAGCTAGATAAATGGATTGAAAAAGTTTAAACGTTAAAGGGTTGAAAAGGAGGAGCAATTTGGTTGCTATTGTCCTTTTGCACACCCGAATGTTTTAAGGGATCAAGAGAGCTAATTTCTTGGGTTTGGATTGTGACTCAGTCAGCTTACTGCCAGGGGACTACAACACGGAACACGAACTCTAGCGCGACACACTGGAGTCTTAGGAATGCGCTAGCATCTGTACGGACATAAAGTGTAGAGTACAATGTGAAAAGAAAAAAACCTACTAACTACCTGATTAATAGAGTTTTATGCTATGACAAAGATAGAAAATGTAGAATAATGAAAATAACAAGAAGAATACTTTAACAATACTAAGCTAGAATTTGACAAGGGAAAGGTGGTAGAAACAAACCTTCAAACCCGCGAGTTGAGGTCTTCAAAATATTCACTTGAAAAACAAAATGTATACACACGAATGAGAAAATGTTGGGGCTATGTTTAGAGGACTACCTTAGTCAGTCCCCCACTTTGGTGTTTCCACCTCCACGAACAAATAGATACCAATGATTGTAGAAAGATGATAAAGAACCTATAGAAATGGAAATACCAAGCAATGCTAAAACAACAATATGCTACTACACGAGTAGATGATGCAAAAGTAAATGGAAATGGATGGATATCACCTTCTCAACCAAGTGCACTCAAGGAAAATGGAGGAAGATGTGAGCTTGCAAGCTCTCCAAAGCCAACGTTGCCACAACAACAAAGAGGAGGAGCCAAAAAAGTAGAAAATTGCAGCTACAAAGGTGGTGGTGAAACATGAAAGAGTTGAAAGTGATTGTTGTGCAAGTGTGTAGACTGAATTCTTGATCAAGAAGTTAAAAAAGATCAAATGAATGAAAGAATAAGAAATTTGAATGAATGAAGGAGGCAAAGAATCATTTGAAGTTGGTCCAAGGAGTAGCGGGCATTACACTTCATGTCCAATGGAGGAGTGTAACTCCTCTGTGGATTCCAGAGGTAGGAATCCTATCAGGACGAAAGCACGCCATATAGACGTTCATCCGCTGCTAGCATCCCCAAAAAAAATTTCCCCATCGACACACAAATGAGCTTCCAAGTGGATGGAAAGTGGAAGCAGATGTGGAAAATACATCATCGGGATCACATTTTCTAAGGTAAGGGGTGTATAAACGGGGAATTTTCAAGGGGTGAAAATTCATACCATTACATTTTTTCCCCCACTTTAGCAAGCATAAGTGTTAGTGAATGCATGGTAAAGTAGAGTGTAAGAAGTTGAAGAACATATACCTGAACCGTTGAGGAAGCAGACCACCATCTAGAAAACTCGGGTGCAGGAGAGAGAGATGGATCCATAGGTACTCGGTCCTATGGAGATTTAAACAAAAGCACTGTAGGTGCTTGGTCCCGCAGAAGGTGAACAAAAGTCTCTCTAGATGCTTGGTCCTACAAAATTGGCTCCATGGGTGCTCGGTCCTATAGAGGATGATCAAAGGTTTCTACAGGTGCTTGGTCCTGCAAAATGAAAATGCTTCACAGGTTCTCGGTCCTGCAAAGGAGGTGTCACACGTGCTCAAAACTGAGGGAGGCTAGATATGAAAGGCTTCACAAAGTCTAATTGACCCTCACAGGTGCTCAGTCTTGCAAGGCAACATGTTAATCTGTAGACAAAAAATGTTAGGCGAGCAAAAATTCACGCAGATAGATAGATAGTCAAGCAATTGAAGGAGAAGATTTCAAAGGGATCCCTTGCGAACTCTTCAAAAGAAAGAGGGGTCTGCTCAATGGATGCTCTATTTGAAAAGAGAAACATTTTTCATAAACAATTTTGTCATCAAGGAATCATTTTGAAATATTTTTTTCATCAAGGAATCTGAAAAAACAATGGCCTCCTCGAAGGATAAATCTCAATTCTTTTTTTTACGAATTTGATTTCAAAAGAAAATCTTGCTAAGGGGATCCTTTTTTAGGGATGTAATTTTTGAAAAATGCAAATATTTCTAGCAAGGGATTCGTTTCCCACCAAATACACTTTATTGAAAATTAGAGAGGTAAGAGCCCCCCCTTAGGATGGTGTGTGCGAATTGAAGAAGCATGTGACATCCTAAGGAAAGGAAGGACATGGAGAGATGTTGTGGCCCATGATACATGACAAGATGTACACGTGGAAATGTTTTCGAGCACATGAGGGACAACACATAGGCACTACAACATCAAGAAGTAAGAAAAGAAGAGAGAAAGATGAAAAAGATGAATAAATCAAGAGATGAGGGGATCTAATCATTTGGGGTTAGAACTGCTCAAAGATATACATAGATAAATAGATATAATATACATATGAACTGTCAACAATCCCTAAATATATTAGAACATGAAGAAGAGCACATGATGACAAGAATAAAAAATAAAAAAAAATGGGTCAACATGGAAGGGAAGCCTAAATGCCCCCAACACTTTGCATCGTCCCCAATTGTCGAAAATCAAGATACAACATATAGAATAATGATGTAACATATAGAGGAATTTTACGACACAATTTCACTCCTGTATCCAAGCACCTATGAGGGTGAAAAGGGTCCTCCAAGAAGACATAAAAAAAGCACGCGGGAAACACAACAAACACACAAATCTAGTCTACAGATAAAGAGGTTCTCTCCTAGTCCTCATCAACCAGGAGGTCATCGTTCTCCCAATCTAGATCATTATAAGGAGAGGGCAGAAGAGCCTGCAAGGGCGGGATAGTAAGGGATCACCCTCTAACTCTCTTGTGACAAGAGCTAAGGAAGAGGGCCCCTCGAGGTCTTCTTCACTCAACTCCTATGAGGTAAATGTCATTGATCTTGTGAAGATCACTAAAAGAGCTGAGACATCATCAACTGAGTTAAACATGCACTTGATGGGAGTGCCATGTGTTAATTGAATGGGAGATGAAGGAGGCGCCTGATATCCACTATCAATCTCATCAAGAGATACAATGAAAAACTCAGGAGATGTCAGGTTTTCCTCCGTCACAAGGATGACGAAAGCCAAAGTAAAACCCTCTCTCGAAGAAGGCGATCCCTTCTTTTGACATCGATTAGAAGTGAGGTCATCCTCCAAATTACACTTCATTGGAAGATGTAGGATCCCCACAGTTGAAGCAGAGGGCGAGGAGGAAGAGGAAAAGGCTGCAACAAACACCACTGTGGTGTTTGGCATGTCCACCAGTCAAAAAAATGGAGGGATGTCTGGAAGGGACATCAAAAGAGGGGGCTCCATCGAGGGAGTGATGAACACTTGCACCCTTTTGGGTGATGGTCATCGACATTCGTGGGAGGAGCCAGACGCAAGATCAAGGAAATGGGAACCAAAGTAAAAGAAGAAAAAGAGGGAGGCATAGCAAGAGACACTGAAATAGGAACTGTTGGCTCCTCCTCTTCCTTCTCTGAGGTAGCTTTCTTAGTAGCCACAACCTTCATCCAGCACTTACACTCATGTGCAACTCAACTTCTTTGACTTCAGGAACTAGAACTTGTTGCTTAAGAAGGAGCTAGAGGCTCCTGTTCTACCATAAGTGCGTCCTCAACAACTATGGTCGGTGGAAGGGAAGCTTCCTAGATGAGACCAAGAGTAGTAAGCATAAAAGCAAATACTGAAACAAGTGGAGAAGAAGACTCAGGTGCCTCGGCGGCATGCCACTTCCCATTCACTGCCCTAGCGGTAGAAGCAGTAGGAGGTCGTGGAGGCCAAGATGTTAGGGAAACTCCATGAGAGCCCTTCCCCTTACCATAGACAATGATCCTCACCACCATTGGTAAGATAGGAAGCTCAAACACTTGATGCTTGGCCTTCTACCAAGCGGGCACCATCAGACTCCTCATGCGAGGCATAGGAGTAGAGGTCGAAGGCGTCACAACAAGGAGAGAAGCAGAAGCGGATGAAATAGTAGAAGAGGAAGGATCCTGGGCACAAGAAGACTTCCCCTTCCCATTTTGAGAGGAGGAGGAGGCATCCTACTATTGCTCGATCATAGAATCCTTAACCGAAATAGCATAAGGGGAGACAGGGTAGGTCACTTTCTGCACTACACCACCATTCTTGTATTTAACGTAGGTGCGATATAATAGGTCTGTCCTTGGAGGAAGCAGACCAACAGGGGTAGGCCAGAAGTGATCTAATGAGTAGACCCCACGTGAAACCAAAGGTTTATATCCAGTGTCGTGCATAACATGCACAAAGCCCTCATGAGAAAACTTCAAACATTTATGAACTACCGAAGCGATTGTGTTCATGGAAAGCAGTCATGGGATGCCTAGCTTCACCCTGAACAAGTCTAACTTTGGGAAGATATCAAAAAGAGCATTCATAGTCCTAGGTCCTACCAGGACTGAGAGGGTGATGGAGCCAATTGGAGGGACCAAGAGTTTTTCGTGTGTATGTATTGTGATTTTTTACTTTTCATATTTCTCCCTATGTAGAAAATTTAAGAGAAGATTTTCCTTCGTCACTATGTTCACATGACTCGCAGGGTCAACTAGAACACCAATCATGATGTTCCTGTTGATGTGAGCAGGAATGTATAGAGAAGGATGCATGTTTATGTTCATAGGAAAGTCCTATGAGGTGAAAGTTATAACTGATGATTCAATCATAGGATGCATGGGAGGAATAAGCATAAATAAAATCACGTTTACATACTTTGAGAACTCAAGGGAAGCAGAACCAGGAGGTTCAATGACTAAGTTACCATAGTGGGATGGAAAGGGATCCGTGTAGATCTACAACTTACTATTAGCCTTTTCCACAAGCTTGTTTGCATTCTTCTTTTTCCCATCAAGGCAGATAGTATCGTCATTGATGTGATCCTATATCTCATGACACAAGTGCATGCATATTTTTAGTATCGTGTCCAAGGATTTGATGGTATTGGAAGAATGTGTTCTCTTCGTACCAATCGGGGTAAGGTTCATAAGGGGCCAAGGATCTGGCAAGGTTATCACTTTGTCTTTCAATAACTTCTTTAGAATAGAAGTGTATGATTCTGATAACTTTGTGAACTATCTGTTGCATTTGAGGCCTTTGTCACTAGACACAACAACCACATTCACAAAAAAAATATCCTTAACAAAGATCGACACAATGGACCTACCCCCAGGTTGGAGACGTGAGGAAGATCCCCCGAACTGGGAAATCCTCTGTTGGTATTGTCGCAATGTGGCACAAAGATGTGCAAAGGAGGGATATTTTTATCAAGGAAAATTTCTCCTTCCAAGAGCTTTGTAGGTTGCCAATGAAAACCTTATGCACATCTGAGTCAGGAAAGGATAAGATATCTGACAAAATAACACTTGATATTGAGCAATGAAATCGGTTATCTTCTCATGCTCTCCCTGCTTACATCAGACGAGGTTTGAGAAGGCAATCTTTGGCTCGATGTTCACTTAGAATTGCCAGAGAAACTGATTCACAAGCTTATCAAATGAGAATATGGAATTGTTATGCAAGGAACAATACCATTCTACGGTTGTATCCTTGAGAGATCTTGGGAACAATTTAGCCATTAAGGCATCGTGGTGGAAGAAATTTGTACACATGGCATCAAATGCAGATACATGTGTTTGCGAATCTCCTTTACCACCATACTTCTCAAACTTTGGGATCTCCATCCCTTGGGGGATAGGAGTGTTTAGAATTACTATCGATAAATGGTTGTGATGAAAGAAAGGTTGGAAAATTGGATGGGAAGTGGCTTGGGACAGGTTCGCTAGTTGATTCTGCATCTGGCCCATATTTTGTAACAAAGCATTCAAAACAAGGTTAGACGATGAAATAGGACCAATGGAACTGCCACCATAACCACTAGAGTCACCAGAGCCACCGCCCCCCATTCCACCAAGGCTTCCACCGCCAAAGCCAACATGGCCCCCAGAGTTACCACCACCAGAATTAGAAGGGATAGCACTAAAACTAAGAGGGATTTTGTTTACTTTGATGATTAGAGGTGCCTCGGGAATGGGGGTTGTGTTGATGGAAGGGCCCGATTCGACCATGTACACCGACGTTACAGGCATTCAAAATCCTATCTATCTCCTAGAAGTTTTGGGCCCAACACCTTGAGTAACATCCAATCTAGGGTTGTAGGAAGGGACACACATTTCTACTATGTTAGTATTGCCTTGGAGAAGCTCGACGCCCACCTGATCTTTGTCCAACATGCATCTCATTTCATTGACAACTTTAGCGGCCCTAGCCATATTCCATTCTTTCCCCAAATGATTTGAGAGATCCAATAGCCTCCTATCTAGAGCAATGAGATGCTCCGCAGGAATAGCGAGAGCATCATCATCGTTCAAGGGTGGGGTCGTAGGAGAAATAGGAGGGGTATGAGTACAAGTGGTTTCCCCAAAGAAACTTGCCTCTACTCCTGAAACCATCTCCTAAGAAGTAAAACCAATAGTGACCTTTGAGAAATCCATTTCTAGATGTCACACGCTCCTGAAAACGTACCCAAAAGTTGTAGATTGGGTCGTAAAGCTCATAAAGCTTCATGGAATGTAAGTCTGCAACCTTTACGAGGTGTGAGAGGAAGAGTCTCAACATGGAGAAACAAAAGATATGATGTTCACATCGAGTTCACCAAAATGTAGAGGGGGACCGATTGCTCAGGGACTCTAGGTCACAAGAGAGTCTAAACAATAGGCTCCCTTGATCTACCTCAAGCTAGATAAATGGATTGAAAAGGTTTAACTTAAAGGGTTGAAAAGGAGGAGCAATCTAGTTGTTATTGTCCTTCTGCACACAATTTTTTTAAGGGATTGGGAGAGCTAGTTTTTCAAGTTCGAATTGTGACTCAGACAACTTACTGCTAGGGGACTACATTGTGAAACACAGACTCCAGCATGATGCAGGGGAGTCTCAGGGATGCGCTAGCATCCGTATGGACAAAAATTGTAAAGTATAGTGCGAAAATCCAAAAAACCTAATAACTACCTGATTAACAGAGTTTTATGCTATGACAGAGATAGAAATGTAGAATAACAGAAATAACAAGAAGAATGCTTTAACAATATTAAGCTAGAATTTGACAAGGGAAAGGTGGTAGAAAGGACCTTCAAACTGACAAGTTGAGATCTTCAAAATCTTCACTTGACAAACAACCTCCACACACAAGAACGAGAAGATTTTGGGGTTGTGTTTAGAGGACTGCCTTAGTTAGTCCCCCACTTTGGTGTTTCCACCACCATGGATAGCCAGCTAGCAATGATTGTAGAAAGAAGATAAAGAGGCTATAGAAATGGAAATACCAGCAATGCTAAAACAATAATATGCTACTATGTGAGTAGATAATGCAAAAGTAAATGGAAATGGACTGATATCACCTTCTCAACCAAGTGCACTCAAGGAAAATGGAGGAAGATGTGAGCTCACAAGCTCTCCAAAGCCAATGTTTTAGCAACAATGGAGAGGAGGAGCCAACAAAGAAGCAACTTGCAGCTACAAAGGTGGTGGTGAAACATGGAGGAGCTGAAAATGAGTGTTGAGCAAGTGTGTAGAGCGAATTCTCGATCAAGAAGTTGAAGAAGACCGAATGAATGGAAGAATAGGAAATTTGAATGAATGGAGACAAAAACCTGTTTGAAGTTGTTCTAGGGAGCAGCGAATGTTACACTTCGCATCCAATGGAGGAGTGTAACACCTCCATGGATTCCAAAGGTGGGAATCCTGTCAGGACAAAAGTGTGTTGCACAGATGTCCACATGTCACACTAGCATCCCCAACAAAAATTCCCCCACTAACACACAAATGAGTTGCCAAGTGGATGGAAAGTGGAAACAGATTTGGAAAATACATCATCGGGATTGCAATTTCTAAGGTAAGGGGTGTATAAACGAGGAATTTGCAAGGGGTGCAAATTCACGCCATTACAGGTTTATATATTCCACTCAAATTTTCTTGAATAATATCTTGTTGTATTTCATATCGTGTGCAAACAAAATGATTCTTCTTTCTCCACACTTCTAGTCTAATGCAATAATGTAGGATCCTAATATCTATCATGTCAAACAATCATTTGAGATCGTTCTTCATTGTTTCAACCATCTTTTGAGAACACCCAAAGATGACTATATCATCAATATATGCTATCAATATCAAATTCCTCCCTTTCTCTTTAAGATGGAGATTTGGATCATATAGGTTCATGATGAATTTATAATATATGATATGCTTATTAATCTTCATGTACTAGACTCAAGAAGCATGTTTTAGACCATATAGGTATTTCACAAGTCTACACACTTTTTATTGTTGTCTAGTGCAACATACCTCTCAAGTTAAATCATAAAGATTTATTCTTTGAGATGTCATTTCATGAAAGAAATCTTAACATCCATGTGATGAACCTACCATCCAAAATCAACTCCCATTTCAAAAACCATCTTGTTAGTATTGATATGTGTATTGGGAGAAATGGTTTCTTCACAATTGGTTCCTTTTTTTTGTGCATAGCCCTTAGCCATAAGCTATGCCTTGTATTTGTCAATGTTATTATATATTTTGTATTTAATTTTTAAGACCCATTTACATCCAATAACCTTCTTCTTTGGTGGAAGATCAACAAGTTCCCAAGTGTCATTTGTCATCAATGCCTAATAGTTTGCATCCATGACATATTTCCAAGTTTTTGAATCAAGATTTTTCTTTTTTATTTTTTGTTTTAAATTATAGCTTACTATGCATGTATGATCCAAATTTACTTCTTCATGAGACTTATTGTGAGTCTTTCACTCAAAGTAAGTCATTTTTGCAACTACATATTCCTTTGCATCCTTCATGGTGGTATAATAAGAAATATAATGTATTTTATGCATAAAAGTAGGATTGAGGTGGATATTTTTCATCAAAAATGAGACATCTTCTCTTGCTTCTTCACAAGATTTGTTTGCATGTGGATTCCCTCAAGTTCCCCTTCTTCAATCTTAGCAATTTTGGGAGTTTTGTGGCTTACATGTGATGGTGAGGGAGATGTGTTACAACCATTTTCCTAATAAAAAATCCATATTAATATACAAATTCTTACTGGAAAGATCTTTTAAGGCAATATTATAGGGTAGGAATTTAAAGGATTTTTCATCCAACTTTTTCCTCTAAACCTTGGGGATGTGTGTGAGTAATATATACCCACACATTATAAGATGTAAAATAAAGGGATTTTTTCCAATCTATACTGCTTCAAGATTGGTTGCTTTTAGCACCGTAGTGGGTTGTTGGTTCAACAAATACATAGTCATATGAACCAATCCCACTAAAAATATAGGAATTGAATCTACATCCTTTAACATATATCACACCATTTTTATGATGGTATGATTATGCCTCTCTACAAAAACCATTTTTTTATTCATATATGTTGTGGTCAACTAACTTTTGATCCTATCTTATTGAAGGAAATCCATGAAATCCTTACTAGTGAGTTCCCATTAATCTAAGTGGATGACCTTGAAAAGTGACCAATGGACTTTCTCCAAGGGATTGAAATTATTTGAATTTTTTAAAATCTTGATATTTGTTGTTCAATAAATAGACCCACATTTTTCTCATATAATTATCTATAAAAATATTTAAATATTCGATATGAGTGTGACTTATTTCTATGGGTCCACATAAATCTGTATGCACCAAATCCAAGAGACTAAAGGTTCATTTTTTTATAGCTAGAAAAGGAGCCTAGTGTTATTTCTTGACAAGGTAGTTGCAACAAAAAACTTTTATTTTCTTTGTGGTGGGAAATCCTTACACCATGTCTTAAATTCAATCAAGGAAAGAAGATAGCCCAATATAAGTTGAAAAAACCATATATGTTGAAGATTGGTGGATGAATGTTCTTTAATTATAAGGTCCTTTTCTTTTTTGGCTACATAAGCCAACTAAAACATTTTATTGACTCTTGAGGCATGGGATACAACTTCACCATTGCAAATATTATTAAAAATGAGATAGTTTTTTACCATTATATATGTCAAATTCAACCTTAAAGTTGTGTTCTAGAAATTGAGTTACTAACAAGAGTTTCTTATTAAGATATGGAAAGAAAATAACCTACAGAAGTCAACATTTATAAGTCTTGAGTGGTAGAAAAATGTAAACCATACCTTAAAATTTATAAGATGTATCATTACCAAGTGAAACTTGCCCATATGAAGTTGAAATGGTTAGGTTGTACAATGACTCTTTTTCTCATTTCATGTATCTATATGCACAAAAATCAACATCCTAGATAGGACTCTCATAAGTGAGACTCAAGTTTCTATAGCATACACGATATCTTCTTCATTAGAATCACCTCTTGAAGTTGTTGTTTGTTCTTTTTCTTCCAATATGATACTCTTTATCTTACCCCCCTAAAAATTATTGTGGCATATACTAGCCAAATTTACCATTTTGAAATGAATTATACCAACATTATTGGAGAGGATGTCCCTTCATCCCATAAATAAGACACTTCTATGTAAATGGATTATCTTTTTAGGTTTTGATGTACCTAATAGACCACTTTGATGTTTATATTTTTTCTTTTCCATTGAGATGTAAGGGCATGATTATCTTGGGATTTCGTGGTCCCATCATGAATTTCCTCCTTTTGTTGATTTTTTTTTACCAAATCCTCAAATGATGTCTTTTCTAGCCCATTCAAACAAGTGACAACACTTGAAAAGTAGTTCTCTAAAGATAATGAATACAAGAGTCATCTAGCACAATTTCCCCTCGCTTGTCATAATTTTTACAATTTTATCTTATGAAGAAACTAACTTTGCATCTTAAGGCAATGTAATTCACTTTGTAAATGAAGGGTCTAATCCTAATTCTTTGGTTCACAAATTGTTTAAGGTGATTTTGAGCCTCTTTATCTATCATTTTTGTTTTGATGTGAGAATAAAACACTACACATGATGATAAATTTGGTTATTTGGTTTATCTTATTGAACTTTATCTTTTCATCTCACCCTATTGGTGGTTTGGTGATCATTCTAGCAACAACATCCCACAAGTCTTCAAAGTCAAGATGAGTTCGAACCTTGATTTTCTAAGATAAATAGTTATCACCCTTAGTAATTAAGAATCTAGGAGCATAATTTTTTGAGCATTTGAAGCCATTTTAAAAATATGAGGTTCCTTATCTATCCAAAAATATTGTCTTTCTATATACTTACCCTTCCTATATACTTTATATGTGGAAGAAGAGAGTCCTTTCTATATATGTGGTGATACATGAGAGAGATTGTGAGTTGTGCGAAATAAAGCATATGTAGTACTAAGGTAGTATGGGAAAGTGATTTTCTCTTTAAATAATACTTGCTTAAAAACAAAATCCTTGTACATAAACATAGCTTCCCTATAATCAAAATTTCTTACTATTAGAATATTAGAGACAAATGGGTAGTGAATAGAGGGGATAGTGTCACAAAAAATATATCCTTATTTCTTCATGATGATTTTTTGTTCTATGCCATAGTCACTGCTGTTACAATTTTGTTAAGCATCAGATGTAGTAAGTCAACAAGATGGTTTTACCTTCAAAGACACCATTTATACTAAGCATTGCTTGTTTTTTATAAAACATGACAAATAAATGGATTATATTGTTTCACAATTTGTAATGCTCCAAAAAATACAATTTTCATTTGCAAAAAAGTTAATAGTATATTTTAAAGAAAAAAGTATACTACTACATACTTTATGACTTTGACGACTTTAGGCTATGAAGTAATAAATATTTCAAATGCAAATTCTTTCATCCAAATGTCTAGCTTCTTATTATTAACCATGAATATTTTATACTATACAAAGTGGGATAAAATAATAAAAGAATGGATGTCCCTTTAATTTCCTCGTGACTTCTTTCATGCTAATTTCTTAGATTTTTCCCCTCCAACACTCAAGTGATACATATTTGACATACCAATAGACATCATAGTAGTTTCTCCTTCACATTGGTGTGGTAGACATCTGCAAAAAGAATAACCAAGTACTTTCCTCTTTCTCCCATTAATTTTGGCCTTCTTTGTAGACTTTGTGAGAATAAGTTCAAAACTCTATGTCAATGACTTTCTCCTTTACATGATTATGGCATAATGAGATTGCAGGGTGATAGTATGATTGGGATTCCCACACTTCTTTTCATATTATAGTAGCACTCAAATTCACTTTTTATAGCATTGAAACCTCATTTTTGGAAGTTCTTGATGTTTGTTTTCTTCATGTGCAAAATGATGTTCCATGTGAATTTAATCTCCTATGCATCATAGGGTAGTGACATGAAACCTTAGTGCTTCATAGGCACATAAATGGTGGATGCTCATATAGCATAATAGACTATTGAGAGACATTCAATAAGTAATGTATTGTTGATGGAAGATTGCAAAATATAAAAAAGACAAGTTGGTTGTTAAATTAACTATGTCAAGCATACCCAACCACCTATGTTAATAATGATATTAACAATTACACTCACAATACAACATGCAAGGGGCAATAAGAGTCTTTACTTGATAAAAAGGTGACCAGTAAGGTGGAAAAATGAACCCTAAAAAGCATTTTTTTTACTAGCGTACACAATCAAATATTATTATAACAGATTTATCTATAATTACTCTATGTAATTAATCTATTTTCTTAAATAAAAATCATCCAGCTATACCAATCCACTTAAATTTAGTTCATCATACTCAATGAACAAATAAATAAAATAATAATAATTTACCATATTAAATTCACCTCCTCATTCAAGGGTTATTACATAAAAGGAAAGAGTATAATAGTAATAAGGTTTCTAGTTTGGGTAATTAGGTGTTCTTATATCTCAAAAGGATAAATGGAAACCCCTTCCTTTAAAATTAAATTAAAATTTGGTGTTGCAGCAAAGGGAAACCTAGGATTAATGGGAGTAGGGTATATCCGAGAATTAAAAATGGGGAGGTAAAAGAATCTTGGTGTCAAGAAAAATGATAAGGTAGAATGGGAGGTTCTTTTATTAGGGTTTAAGGTGGTGTTAACAAGTGGATATAGCCAATTTAAGTGGAAGGAGATTTTAAAATTATGATTCAAGTAGTCAATAAAAAATGTTCTCCAAGATAAAAGATGAAATTGAGCTTGACGAAGTTTCTTCCATTCAAAATTCATTGATAAATCCTTCTATAATGAAATAACTTGCACAAGAGACAAATATAATAGGAAATGTGTTACAAATACTTGGTAATAACTAAGAATAATAAGCCACTTTGGAAAGGGAAACCTCCAAATGTCTCTAGTGATAACATAATTTTCTATATGATAATTATAAACTAACCATTAGATCCTATATATACCATACTTATGGTTGGGTGCTACCTAGGCTAACTTAACTACCTATATAATTGATTATATAATTTAATCAAGGGTTATACACATCACACACCAACTAAACATATCCCAATACAATCAATAGGTTAAGGGTATAACATTCCCCCCTTCAAAGAAGTTTAGTCCTCAACATTAATCAACTGTGGATGATTTTGCATAAAATCTTTATTTTCTCATGTAGCATCTTGGACTAAATAATTCTTCCATTTAATAAAATACTATGTGATTGTCCTTATGCATAACATCTTAATGTGATTTTGAATAATTCCCCTTGATTATAAAATCATTATCCCTCCTCATCAAGCTTTGTTAACACGGTTTACGCTACAACTCTTTGTCTGATAATCTTCTTTAAGCATAAAGCTTAGAAGACTAGATGTGTTGACATAGGTAACTCCAATTTGTATGCTACACTACCAATACTTTGCAAAACCTTACAAGGACCATAATAATTGGGTGCAAGCTTGTTATCCTTCTTATGTTCTTTTAGTGAAATTTTCTTATATGGTTGTAATCACACAAAGACCCAATCTCCTACTTTCAAATCCCTTTCATTGCAATGATGATCAACTTGTAGCTTCATTCTATTTTTTGGCATTACCCATTTTTCCTAATACTAGAAAGCATCTCTTGTTGATGTTGGATTTATTCCTCAACTATTCAAACCTTTAGGTGTGCTTATAATGAAGAGGCAATTGATGGTGGATAGTACCCATATAGTGCCAAAATGGAAACATTTTGGATGAGGTATGAAAAGAAGCAATGTACCACCAATCTATTGGTGGCAACTATTGCATCCATCTATTCAAAGAAAAGTATTGGAGATAACCCTCTAAGAACTTGTTGACCACCTCAATTTGTCCATTGGATTGTGGATGATATGATGAGATATGAATAAATTGAGTGCTTGAACAAGAAAATAGTCACTACTAAAATCACTTATATAGGATCATAATCACTTACTATGAATTTTGTTCCATACAATTTTTGAATATATATATATTCATAAAGGTTGTTTCTACAAATGGGTGTGACGGTACTTGGACCATGATGAAATTTGTGCCTTCAAACCTAGACAAGCCTATGATGAATTCCATGGATACCTCCTACCTCTTGTAGCTTGGACTAGATAGGGGTTGTAAAATCAAGAACAATATTGCTTTTCACCCCCAAATATATAGCTAAATAGAGGTAGTCAACAAGACCTTAGTGCAACTTATAATAGGATACATCAATAAGTGTCCTAAAACTTGGGATGAATCACTTCCTTACATTGAACAATGTTGTAACAACACAATTCATTCTTAAGAAAATTAGCCAAACATTTGAAATATTCTTGAGATTTTTAACTTCAAGTCAACTTGGTATAGTTTTGGACAAGATTTAGAGGTTGGTAAAACATTAAAATTGGTTTATAAGATTAGAGAAATCCAACTTAGAGTAAAAGAACAAATGGAGAGAACTCAAATTATGTGTAAACAAAGACATGATCAACATAACAAAGAGGGTAAGCTAAAGGTGGGAGAGAGTTATGTTATCTTTGGGTAAAGAAAGACTACAAGGACAAGCCAAGAAAATATAGTCACTTAGATATCACATTTCACAATTTTGGAGGTCATAGGTGAAATTGCTTTCAAATTTGATCTATTCCCCTTCACGAAGATGCATTCTATTGTAAATTATGAATATTTATGGCTTTATGAGTCATCTATGTTGGATAACAAAGAAGTGCTGCTCTCTTTAGAAGACTTGGGTGTGTATAGAAGAGCCATACATACAAAGTATGTAGCTTTGCAAAAGAAAACAAGGGAAACCGTGAATAAAGTCCAAGAATCTTGGAAAATAGGACACAAAGATAAAACAAATAAGCCAAGTGGTATTCTAGGGAAAATGTGGGAGAACTATCCCCCATTTAGTATTTCGTTAATCTTTTGTGGGACCAAAAATCTTATATGAATGGAGTTGTAATCCATAAGGAGCTATAAAACAAAATTTAAATAGTAAGTTAAATTCAAGAATTAGGTAGTGAAATAATAGGTTGATAGGAAACAAGAAATGTCAAGCATACAAATTCATTTTTGACTTTGGGTCAAATTTGTAGCTGTAGAGGTGAATCCATGCAGTTGTCATTATAAAGCTATATGTGTCTGCATGCTAACAAGAAGCATCAAAGTTTGGATGTAACGGAAGAAAGCATGTGTTCAAACAAATATGTTCAATAAGCATGTGCAAACAAAATTGTATAGGATACAATATTCTGCCAAGCATGTCTTTTAAGCACTTCTGCATATATTCTGACATTATAACTGATCCTACGTTTATTTTAAATTTACTCAAAGGCATGTCCAACAACATAAACAACATAGAATCCTTTCAGCTTAAAAAATTCTATCAACTTGTTTTCAGCTCTATAGAGAGTGGACGCTCATATTTGGCTACCCGACCAGACTTTATTCTACATACTGACCATGTGGAAGCTGGTAAGTATCTTGGCTGAGGATCAGCAAATATGACCAAAAGCGGGTTGTGCTTTGAAAATTACTCAGCACATTTTAGAGTATAAGAAAACACCAAAAACATAGAACTGTAGAAATTTAATCGGCTGTTAGTATCACCTCCTGCAGCCTCCCATGAAAGGACAGATGGAGGCCCAATCTCCCCTAAACAGAACATTCCTGCTATGGGTGCATCAGGAAAGTTGTGAGAAAAAATAGAGCTTTCAACATTTGGTTCACCAAAATATGATTCTCCACGGCCATTGCAAGCAAACAAGAGTCCACCGAGGACTTTATTATCATACTGCATTGATGTACTGGCTACCCTTTCAACAGTGGTTGCAGGATGAACTCTGTCAAGGATGAATGAAGATCTCAAGCGCTCACGTACATTTTCAAGTGCCAAATTGCTAGAAGCCTTTCCCGTCTCTGAGTCTGTTTTATAGAATCGAAACACATCTCCAGTCTTGATTCCTTCCCCTTCAACAAAAAGGTATTGTTCATCGCCACTGTAATAATACGAGGAAATAAGGTTCTGAGTGTTACAATTACATGCATTGTTCAATCAAAAAAATTAGACATAAAAAATCAAAACATATGAATTGCAAAATGAGTGTATGCAAGAGTGTGAATTACAATTGCTCTCCTAAACAAAACATTGATGATATTGAGAGCAGAAAAATGCAGATTACAAATACAAAGCTATTCCTCAACAATTTTTTTCCTAGAACCAGCAAGGAAAAGATGCACATTCATAACCATACAAGGTTTATGATTCATTGCCCTTTCGAAAATAGCATTTGATATTATCAAGCAATAGAATAATCTCAACACATCAAGCAGTGAAGGGGATTCAGTATGCCAAAAATACAAAACAATGATGACAGCAATAAACTGTTAACTTTCAAGACAAAAATTGTTAAATAGTGGATGTAGAAGTGTTGAGTTTGTCAACAATTCATTGGAAAGCACAAATTGGCAACTATTCCACTCAAACCAGTCATTTTTGAAGCCCCTTTTCAGTAGTGGTGGTTAAATTTCATAAAGCCTCTCAACCCAAATTCTAGCAAAGGGCAGGTATATATTCTTACTACCACGGATTATTCCATGAAGTGGGTTGAGGCCATTCCAACAAAGTGAGATACTTCAGAAGTAGTATGTAATTTCTTAAAAGAGAATATTCTCTCATGCGTTGGAGTACCATGCAAGATTGTGACTGATAATGCATCAAGCTTTTCTTCAAAGGAGATCTTAGAATTTTGTTATGAATATGTAATCACATTACATTGTCTCACTCATCAGATTATTAACCACAGGGTAATGAATAAGTTGAGTCCTTGAAATATGCTAACCAATTTTTTCGATAAATTAACACATCACAACCAGCACTTAGCCAACTTGATTAGCATTAGCTCCAAATAGAAAACCAAACTTGAAAGAACTACTCAACGTCAAGAATGTGCACTCAAGATCCCACTGAGGGCGAGGTGCTAACATATGATGGAGTGTTTAATTGAAAGCTAGAAATTAATAGGCGGATAACCAGCCATGAAGAGCATTTCCACACTACCACCAAACAATGGGGGGAAAAGATTACAATTAAAACAATTCGTTCGCTGCGGCGGGCATCCACAGAGTTGTGGGGATTCACCACTATGAAAGTGGGTACGAGAGTGTTACAATCGAATTATCCACACTGGCGGTAAACCATCCAGGGGTACTTATGTGAGAAGAATAAGAATTAAATGCAGCAATTAAAACTGGAACAGTACTACTGTTTACAGTTTGTACAATTAAGAAATGAGCTGCAAATTACAAAGAATTACAATAGTCTTCAAACACATGAGTAATAGATGGTCTCATACAATTATTTAACTCTCTAACTGCTGATAATGAATCAAAAATCAGAACTTTCAAAGGTCTGATACAGAAAACAGTAAACTGGAAATGTCAATCTGCAACTATGAAATTCAATGAAATGTTCATAAATGTTCATAACTCACTTAATTCACCTCCAAATTGAATGCCGTCTTTTGCTGTGTCTTCTTAGAAGGTAGGCGAACATATTCTGATCATCAAACAGCAACCAAACAGCAACTATATTTCTGGCACAATTCCCAAAGCTTCCTTGAATGGTACGGCCCTCTTCAAGGGCGATTTTGGCATAAAAAATCAGAATCTTCAAATTTAAATCTCAAACTTTGCAAAAGGGGGCGCCTTGGTATAGCAAACACTCAGCAAAAATACCCATAATCAGAATAAATTTATTCTAAGAGATGCATTCGAATTTTCACTTTCAGCTGTGTAAGAATCAGCAACTCAAAAACTGGAATTATCATCAAAACTTCTTCAGTTGAGCACAATCTGCTAGTCTGGATGAGAAGCAGCGAATTCCAACTAGATGTTGTATTTCAAACATGAAATTGGATAATTGGCTAGGAGGTAGCATCCTCGAAGCAAGATTTCATTTGTCATTCCGACAGCATAACAGTATAATAACATGAATGGATGAAAAGCTGGAGCAAAATCCCTCATTAAATAGAAGCTCATAAACTCTTCAAGTTCCTGAGAAAGCATTCCAAAAGACACAGGAGTCTTTTCAAATTTCCAAAAAACAATCAACTTCTCAAGATGGCGTCCTTTTGCATATTTATGAATTTCACTTTATTTAAAAATAAACTCATTTAAAAGTGGCGTCCACTTTTTACCAAAGGTAAAGGCAATAAATAAAGTGTAATTAATTCCTCATGATGGCGTCACCCTTCCAAGTCCCCTTTTTAAACACAATTTAAAGTTGTTCTTACTAGGCCAAGGGGGTCAACTGCAAAATATAACCTTGATGCCTTTATGCAACATAAAATTGCCTTAAGAGGTCAAACATGAACTGCAAATAAATGCTCCAACTGGAAATGAAGTACTGAAAGCTGACAAACTCCATACTGCTTAAAATAGAATTTACTATAAATAGTAAACTCTCAGAAAATGCCAAGGAACCTCAGAACTGGAAACCCTAATTTTACCTCACACACGCCTATAGGCTTCCGGAATAGGCTGATGAGTGACTGAACAGATTACTGATGAGAAGGGGACATTACAGTCCTCCAACAAGAACATTCTAATAAGCATTTGAAATTTGGTTCACACATATCAGCACACTTGGCATAAGTTGTATGATGCTTTGTGGACAAACAAGATTACACCCAAAAGGGTTATTTTGCGATTTGCATTCATTATCCTGTATTGGGTGAAGACAGTGTTGTCTATTACTCTTGAGATATGAGCATCATAGTTAGCCTCAATAGTTGATGACGGTGAAATCAAAGATCTTATTGAGAAAAAAATACTGTACTTGACAAAGCTTGAGGAAGAAAGAACAAAAGTAGTTGACAAGATAACTTATCATCAAGAGAGAGTAAAGATCTTTGACAGGAAAGCTCATCAGGGAGATTTCAAAATCAATGACCCTGTTCTACTTTGGGATAAAAGACACAAGCCTAAAGGAATGCATTAAAAGATTCATTCCTAATGGCTAGGAACTTTAACAATTCACCATTTCTATGTAGACAAATCTTACTATTTCTCATGCTTGGAAGGTACTCATTTGCCATTGTCCTACAGTGAGCAATCTTACGGTTTCAAGGGGTTTCCCCACTTGTGATGTAGTTTTTGGTTTCCTCTATAGTAATATAACATTGAGTTTTGTTGTTAGGTGATCTAGAGTGTTTGTCTATGGGTGATTCAGAAATGATTTGATTCTATTTCCCAAATGATAAAGCACCGTTCTACTATAAAACTAGAGATTCTATGTTCTCCTATGCTTCCAGTATACACTGTGGTCCCTAGAAAGAGCCAATTGTTAATATCCATATGAATTTTTCTTATTATATCAACTTTAAAAGCTAAAACACTATCTTTGCATCCATTCAAATGATCATATTTCAATATCTTTCCCTATTAATCTGTGTTGTTTTTGTCATCCTTTTTTGTCTTAATATAGGGGAAATGGAAAGAACTTTGGACACTTTTAGAAAGGTGAAGACATAGTGAAGAAAAGAAGTTGTTGGGGAGATTCACAAAGTCTAGAAGTCAAAAGGCCACCTGATGCAAGAAATGAACTTTCAAAAGAAATGGAATTGCGGAGAAGCTTGATAAGGAACATGTAATAACCCCACTACAAAAGGGAAGGAGATAAATTAAATATTTATAACTTACTAGTTTTGGCCGACTCCCATACAACCATGACCACGCATCTAGGATCAATATTAGCAGCAGCCCATGGAAATCGAATACAAAGACAAAGACAAATTGAAGGAAGTCTAAAATCACTCAAGTCAAAGAATATATTAAAGAGTCAAACATATGAAAGACTATGCTGGCCGGCCATGAAGAACAGCGACATGACTCAACCATGATTATAAAACAGTTTCAGAATTAATAAACAAAGAATCTAATACAGTCAACCTCCACCAAAATAATATGATCACTATAAGATGATATTCTTACTTGGTCACCTCGTGGAAACTTAAGTATTGTAAAGAGACTCATTTTACATCATATAGCTGCCATGTTTCAATCAAGGCTGGGTGACAATAGTAATTATTGTGGTGTACCAATGGCCGCCGAGGTATCAGCTAAGCATGGAAAGAAATAAGCAGGTCGAGGTCATTCTGAGAGCGTTCAAAGACACAATATTATCAAGCAATGATTAAGAAGCCGCTAACATAGAAAATGATTTTATACTAGTGATCATTAAGGAATTTCAAACCTGAGATACAGGCGATTAAGGAGACCTTATCAGATTCCTTTTTAGATAGCGAAAATGAAGATTATTTAAGGAGTGATCTAATCATGAATTAGATCATTAACTAATATTTATGAAATGGTGCGATTCCTTCAGCATAAGTCAGCAATTATATGAAGAGGCACGAGCTTATTAATTAATAAGCAGAAATTCATGTCATAAAGAATGGCGAATAAAATGAAGAGTAGCAATTAGCTTAATAATCAAAAGTCAGATTTATAAAAGGGGTGCAATCTCTTTTACCAAGGGCAGCGATCCCTTCCAAGGGGCATGATGCTTATAGGGGTTGTATCTTTCATCAAGATTCGCGTTGTTTGATGGTTTGAGGTGGATATAAGATCAGATCCAATTCAGATTTGGGAGAATATATTGGCAGATTTATATATTTAACTTTCAGATCTGGAAGTGCTCACAAGAGCCTAAAATCAGTCTAGTAAGGATGGCATATAGCCCATCATTACAAGGCTAATTGTTGATGTGTTTTTCGTGACCGCACCAACACAGAATAAAGTTGCCAACAGCTACTCTATCCTCTCTTGAACAAAATCTCCTGCATGCTAAGATTGCTAGAAAGATCATGCATTCAACTCCAAGGTTCCTTCATGCAGTGGATAGTCTCAGTTGGCTCGATGTGATTTGCCGGTATTTCAAGGGGACTTACAAAATTGTTCAATGGCGGAGAAAGGAATTTGAATGCTCGAAAGGTTTGTCTAAAAAGCTCTTGTTTCCTAAACTAACCAGAGAGTACTGAATTAAAATGGTTGCAGGAATAAGAAGGCTCTAATCTACTCTAAGGCGTGGGACATGGCGATCAATTTTCACACTTCAACCGAGCTTTGCTTTGCCTCGCTTCGGACAGCTTCCACAAAACCGGTGCAATCTTCAGAGGAGTAACCAAAGGTATTCAGATCATAATTCAACACGAAGACACCGTCACAATGACGCATACCAACATGTGAATCACAAACGAAGTTAAGTCTGCAATATTCCAGCTGACCACACAAGGCGAATTCACCATCAGCGAACACACTAGTGGTATGGATAGACGAAGCTTGCTCGAATCAAACACCACATTCCACAACTAGCATCTACTTGCATGAAATGAAATTTATTCTACTTTAAGCTACTTAAAAAAAAATGCTAAGTGATTCGAAGGACAAAAAAGCCTTGCTAGCTACTCACAACAAAAGATGCAATCATCATCAATGAAAACTCTTTTTCTTATGAGAGTGCTCACAACAACCTTTTACAAAGCATTCAATGAGAAAGCTTTCCTTCCTCTTCAATCTATGCTATGCTATCAAACTACGCTAAGCTAAGTTGCCTCTCTAATGCTCTCTAGTCTCTAATGAATTACAAATGAGGGGGGATGCCCCTTTTATAGATGGCCAAATCCAGTGGACGGCTCAGATTCAATTACAATGAAGGGCTCAGATTGAGCCACATAAGCCCTAACCCTAAAAACCGCCACCAAGAAGAGGGGTAATAAATGAGCAATTAATGTCCACCATCTTTCTAGAAGATTCTTGTCTGGAAACGCGTTCACAGTGCTCTTTTCTTTGACTGCAAACTTGATCAATCTGACCAACATAGCTTCAACTTCCTGAATGAATATGGCAGGTACGTTCTTAATTTGAAACTTCAAGACTGCAACTTTTTCTCCTACCTGATGATGATTTTCCTCTGTTGATCTTTACTCTGAAGTGCTTGAGGATGATTTCAACGCTTCGGTACCTCATTATTTCTCCATTCTTGAATTTGAAGGATTTTTCAATCTTAGACTTAATCATTTCTTCCTTGCCACTTGCTTCTCTGAGTTGGGTGCATATGAGACCTTTTGTGGAGAAATTCCAACATGTAACCATTTCTTCCAACATCTCCCTTCATGACTTTATCTCCTCCCAAAGTTGTAATGTTGTCCCGGAGTATTTGCTCCATCTCCTCAAGTCATCACCGTTTGGTCCCGGTGTTCATCCTGCAGAACAAACAAAAAGAAGAGCATCAAAACACTTTATAAATATAAAATCCCTTCACTTACCTGATTTCCATGTTCTGATTTTGAGGCGTTATTGATCTCAGGATCTAGTAGAGTTCACCATTTTTCTCCAGCAGACTTTTGCTTTCCTCATAACTTTTCATCATGGGTGCCTTTAACATCCGTAGGCTGGGCATTTTTAAGAGATCTTGTTGCTTCACTTTCATGCCTTGGGAAATTTTCACATCTTCATTCATTTTCCCTTAAGACCCTGATGTTTTGAAAAAAGTTTCACTTCCTTTTGAGGGAGTCTTCTTTTATTTTCATGAGTTAGACAAAATTCAACCCATCTTGAGCCTAGGTGCACTTGACCCCTTCTTCCTTCTTTTTCTATGCCTTAGAAATTTTTTATTTCCTCTAGAAAATTTCATCAACCAGGGCGCCCACTTAAAATCTCCAGTGAAGTATGGAAGACTTCAAAATCATTTCCTTATTGAAAATATCCAATTTCCAGAAGAAAATTCCCCTCAGAAAATGCAAAATTCATGTGTCCACAGACGAAGGGGTACATTTAATTTTTATTAACTTGAAAAATATTTTTTTCTCCTAAGGTTTATTCACTTCTTTTCCCTTGGGCGTTTTTCCTTGCCTTACGAAAAATTTCAAATCATCTTTTCAAGTTGGGCGCAATTGAAGGGTCATCAAGGAATTTACCCATGCCTTAGGCATTTTTTCCCTTGCTTCTTGATGATGGCACATTTAGGGGGTGATACTTCCACTTGCAATGCCTTAGAAAATTTTTCTAACTTCTTGTCTCCTTGGGCGCATTTGCTAGGTGGTGATGCTATTTTCCAACACTTAAACGTTTTCCTTGCCTCCTTCTATGCTAGGGCGCATTTCATGGGTTGAGGAGGAAGTTTCATGCCTTAGACATTTATTTCTAGGCCTCCATCTTGACTTGGCACATCCAAGGGGTCCTCAAGGAATTTCAACACTTAGAAAATTTTCCAACCTTCCTCACCAAACTTTATCTTCAAGATGGGCGCATTTACTGGGGTCCACAGGAATTTTCATCACTTAGCAACTTTCTCCAAGCCAGCCCCTTAACTTGGGCGCATTTGAGGGGGGTAGGTGGAAATTTTCATCACTTAGAAAAAATTTTAAACATCTTTCCTAGCTTGGTGACTTGGGCGCATCTAGAGGGTGGAGGAGGAACTTTCATACTTAGAAATTTTTTTTCCCTAGCCTCCTCCATGTTGGGCGCATTTGGCTAGGTGTACAAGAACTTTTTCATACTTAGAATTTTTTTTTGCTTTTACCCCACTTCACCTTGGGCGCATTTGGTTAGGTGAGGAGGAATTTTCCTTGACTTAGCATATTTTCCACCTTCTGGATGTTGCCAGGGTGTGATGTCCCTGCTCTAGTCAGTTCTTGGGAACAGTGTGTTAGCCTTTTCTTGGACCCTTGTGGGCTAACTGGATTGGTTAGAGGGTTAGTGATATTTTTCTAGAGGAGTTGGTCGTTCTCTTTTTCAGAGCTCAGTGATTGGTTCACGGTAGGCGTTGGCAGTTCAGGGGTTGACAGCTTTTGACGGCACACGAATATTTGGAGTTTTGGGAGAGTTATGGATTTTTAAGTGATTTGAGTTAATTATTTAACTTAATGCTTTTTTATAAAGTCATTTATATATTTTATATCACTTAAATATTACATAAAGGTGATTTAAAATTAAATCACTTATGCATAAAAGTGGGCGCCCAAATATTTAACTTGCAACTATTGAAAAAGTGATTTAAATATGATTTAAAATATTTAAATGAAGTGGCGTATCTTCTTGGAAATGCCTGCCTTTTGAGATATAAGGCATTTTGGCAATGAGAAACTCTATTCATGATTATTTCGACTTTGCCTTTGAGGTTTCTTCTGTGCTTTCCTCTGTGATCAGGGTTTGTGCAATATTTCCATTGGAGAATGCAATCTCTTCGATGTTGAGCATTTCTGAGATTGTGAGAGACCAGTTGAATTAGTGCAATTGTGAGGGCTTCATGCAGAGGTTCTACATGCTTCAATCAGGGTTCTATTGTTCAGTATTCAGTTGTTGGCAATAAGGAAGAGAGTTTCTTCATCCAGAGACACCATATTCAGCAGATCTGTAGCTCCAGCTTTGATTCCTCAGCTTCTTCTTTTGGCCGTACCATTTGCATTGGGTTTTGTGCCTTCATGGAGGTTTGGCGTGTGAGCTTGAAGCTAAAATGCCTTCTTCTTTGCTCTTGAATGTGCTTCATTCTTGGCGGCTATGCTTTTCAACCCTTTGTATGCTGTTTCAGAGTGGGAGAAGTTATTTCTGGAGGCTAGGCGTCCATATTTGCCAGTTTTCACCATTCTTGGCTGGCAAGTTGACTTATCTTTTTAAATAAATAATCTAGAAGCATTTGGGTATGTTTATCACTTGTGATCTATTTGTTACTGTTAAATAATACCTTTTGCATTTCCATTCTGTAGAAAATAGCTCAGTTTTACAGTTTATGAGCTTTTATATGATGCGCACCTTCTCTTCTGTCTACAAACTTTCTCTTAGAAAACTAAAAAACACAATAAGACTTAAGAAAAATACAGGGGTTTGAGTTGTGAGCCAGCAGGGTTCATCACACAGGGCGCATTCAAGGGGGTCAACATGAAGTTTTCTACGCCTTAGAAATTTTCCTAGCTCCATCCCAAGGCAGGGCGCATCTGAGGGGTCCTGCGGGAATTTCACAAGACTTAGCAACTTTTCCATCTTCATCTCAAGGCAGGGTGCATTTCACTAGGTGAGCTTTTATTTTCCTACACTTAGCAGATTTTTAAGCCTCTTCTTTGACTTAAGGCAGATTTGAAGGGTGGTGCTTCTGATTGCTCATGATTGAGGAAATTTCAAGCTTTCTCCTCGGCTTGCCCTAGCCTGCTAGTTTTAGAAAGTTTCGAAGTATTCGTGATTTTCAATGATTTTCCACTTCTAAAGACTTGATCTTCGCTCAACTTGACCTTCGTGACGAGACCAGCCTGCCGATACCTGATGTTTGCATGTACCTGCCATTTTCGGCGACTTGCTAAAAATAGTAGACTCCCTGAAGAATGTTGATCGTGATAGGGTACCGTTTTTCGGAGACTCTCGCGTTTCACCCTATCTTTTAGGAAACCCTAATCCTTCTGCATGGTCCTGCTAAAAATAGTAAGTGTCTAATTTTCAAATTTTTGCAACTTTGTTTGACTTGGAATTTGTTCCATGGGGTCCTCGTCACTTGCTTGACTTGCTCACACTGGTGCCTCGCATTGACCTGCTATTTATAGCCCTGTTTCGGGAGCGACTTACTATAAATAGTAAGTGCTCAGATTGCCTTCAAATTTTACTAGTGGATTCCTTGAGAGATGCTAATTGTAATGGGATACTTCAATTTTTGGAGATTCTGGTGTTTTACCCCTCATTTTGAGTCTCGAAGTTGGAAACCCTAAACTGACTTGCATGTGGCTCAAATGACCTTTGTTTGATCCCGTTTCCGTTGCATGTCGCTCTGCTCGTGAGATTGAAGTGTTGGGGAGCTGTTGGAGTGGACCAACTAAAAATAGTAAGTATCCGAAAAAGTGACCAATCAGCTGCCGAATGAGTTTGCATGTCACATTGCCCAAGAGATCTCGAAAACCCCAGAAAAACCCAGTAAATTGGTCTGCATGCGAGCACTGGCTAAAAATAGCAAGTTCCTAAAAAGTGATCAATCTCTGCCTGCATGTCACATCATCGCGAAGCTCTCGAAAAACCCATAAAGAATATCCTGACATGCGTTGAAAATTCCTTCATGCAAACCCTAAAAATAGCCTCGGAAGCTAAAATCGATAAAAAGTCATCATCTCGGTTTGCATGCTATATCATTGCGAAGGTCTTGAAAAACCTAGAAAGATTCTCCAGACATGCACTGAAAAAGCACACATGTAAACCCTAAAAATGCTCCTTAAGCCCAGATTACTGAAAATAGCAAGTGGTCAAATTCAACTCAAAATTTGATGGCAAGCAGCTTAAGGTGCTTTGGACGCAGTGTCAAGCTCAGACTTCAATTTGCTTACTCGAATCAACCTCAAATTGGCATGAAGAAAGCAAACCCTAATTCCTCAGACTTAGCCAAAATTTCAATTCAGACGGGCACATCCCCGGAAAGACAGACAGAACAAGAGAGAGACAACAGGAAAACCAACCAAAATCAAGCCAAAAGACCCAAACGAAGCAAAAATTAGGGGGTCCCCATTTGCAATGGGGTGATGTGTGAAAAGGTCACAACACTAATGAATGCATGTATGAGCAATAATCAGATACAACATCAAATATGAAATCGCATGAATATAGAGACCAAGTTAGGGGCACCGATCAATTAATAACATAATTCTCTTGTATATATTAATGCATGATTCTAAACTGATAAACTAGTAACAGCTATTATATTTACTCGTCAAATTTCCATTATCAAATTAATATTTGAATCAGATTTCATTACTCTTGAGTTTTTTTCATTATAATCTGGAAACCCAATGAACTTTAATAATATTGGACGACAACCTTTGTCAATCCAATAAGAAATAAATCGAAAATCTATTGATCCAGAGCTCGGGTCATTACAGAACAATTAAAGATAAAAGAATTGATTGTGTAGAACTAGAAGACACATCTATACAAAGTATTTGACTTTCAAAATGCTACAAGATGATGCACATGGGAACAAGACATCAAAAATCGAAGGCTAATGAATAGAGGTGTGCCTAGAGATTAGGTGTGTGGCTCATTAAGGAAGGTTTAAATTCAAAGAGCAAAGTCCAATTGTAAGGTGTGTGACTAAAGTGCACAACTTGTCAAAGGCCAAATACATTTTCAAATTAAGGATCAAAGTCTATGATTAGGTATGCATTTGGTACAGAGGGACATGTATCATTGAAGAGGATTTTGATAAAAAAAAGAACCAAGTTACACAAGGGCACATGTCATTCAAGAGGAATTTAATTTCAAATTCAATGTTTAAGGTATATATACAAGTGCACATTTAAAGTCATAGAGCATGCCTTGTAAGCATATTTGGCGAACACTCAAAACAATTCAAGGATCATGTTCATAGGCATGCGCTTGATTCAAAAGTGCATGCCTCATAAAGGAAGAGAATTTTGTTTTAAAAACTAACTCCAAATTTAAGCTATAGGTGTGCACTTGGTGTGCAAGCATGCAGCTCTATATGTAAACTTCCAAAATGCAAATTCCAAGCATAAATGGTGCATGTGCATAAAGGGAAATTTTTTATTTTAAAACCAAATCAAAAGGCCTATAGATAGGCACACATATGAAGCAAGGGGATGCACCTCATCACAAGAAAGACTTACATTTAGAGGGGTCCACCTAGAGGTTAGGTGCACACCTCACCAAAAAGAACTCGAATTAAAAACAGCTAAAATTCTAGAGTATTGGATGTGCACCTGGTAATGAAAGCTATGTTGTTTATATGGATAAAGGCATGCCTAATCAAAAGCAGCTACCTTTGTTCATGGTAGGAAGGTTTATCAATAGAGCTGCCAACCAATCTTAAAATAGCTAGGTTTATTATTAATTGACTCCCATCTAAAAGTAGTCGACTCAGCTCCAAATAATGACAAATCCTCTATTTTTAGATGAAGTGCCACAATAAAAAGAGTCAAAAGATTGGGAGAATAATTTAGTTGATTGTCAAAAGCATATTGGCAAGAAAAGGTTAAAGGAAAAGAAGTCAAGTATACATAGAAACTTAAGTAGAGATGCATTCAAGGACGAATCGCCAATCATGATCACGCTTAAACTAGATCATCAGCCAAAAGGAAGTTCACAATTTCAAGGCATGAATATTCTACATTGTGAGTACCATATGCAATGAAAAAGAAATTTTGATTGGCCCACAATAATCAGTGATTGTAGGTATAGACAATTAATGGAGTTTGAGCATACCCATAAGTTTTGAATGATGTCCTACATTATATACTTGATGGCATGCCATGACTGTTTCATAGTGTTGAGCACCATAGACCTACACCAACATACTCATGTATACCATCACCTGCCACAATTAGAGTACATAGAATCTCTCAAACATTATGAAAGGATGAATGATATTTTCATTATGCACTCCATACAAGAAATGGAAGATCAAATGCAAAACTAGATTTCAAAAGGGGTAAGGACTATCATCTCAGACTGGGAAAATTGTTATATACAGTTTCCTACCATCACTTACGTTCTAGTGTTTGGATTTACATTCTATCCATACATGTTGAGATATCAAAACAATGATATCATATTCATAGAATATCTTTGCCAAGTCTTCATGGTGCACTTTCTGTAGAAAGGAAAACATAGATTAGTAGTTGGTTTCTCAGTTCAGCTAGGATCAAGCCTAAATATTGCTGAAATTATTGTTCACTGAGTCATTGTCTTCGAAGTTATTTGTTTTATGAATTAAATGAATCTGATAAGTAAGCATGCTTTGTATTGTGGACCTTGTTAGAGGAAATATTGTAGCTTAGTACACAATCCTTTCCACTTACTTCATATTCATAATGTTTATGTCCTTTCAATTCCAATCCTATTCAAACTTGTGTTTTCAATCTATACAATAGATTGAAATTTGCAAGTGTTCCTTTGTCATGTTAAATAATTTTCTACAATAGATAGTTTTCATGTACAAAATCTCTTTTCTAGTGCAAAAATGTTGAATTGCCTTGTGCCCTAAAGTGAGATATATGAAAGTTGCAAGTGTTCATTTACCATGTCAAATCATTTCCTACAATTGATAGTATTTGTATACAAAATCTCTTGTCTAGTGCCGAATTGTTGAATTGTCTTGTGCCCTAGACTAAGAAATATGAAAGTTACAAGTGTTCCTTTCTCATGTTAAATCATTTTCTGCAAAAGATCGTTGTTTATATAAAAAATCTCTTGTCTAGTGCAGAAATGTTGAATTGCCTTGTGCCCTAGATTGAGATATAAAAAAGATAAGCTTTGACCTTAGTTTGTATTGCATGCTTGAAACCCTTTGATGCTAGGTCAAAGGTAGTTTCTTCTTATAATTTGAAGAACAATTTAGTATACATGTTACGTTTTTTGTCACATTGAAAGGTGTAAATTAAAGTTCCAACAAGAAGCTTTCCTTCATCAAATGGCCTAAAACCAGCTTCCCAACTTCAAATTCTTATTCTCTCCTTTTGAGATCAGCTTGCCACTTGTACCTCATCACACCCTTCTCCAAATTTCTTTTCACATCCTTATGTAACCTATGCATATACTCATCAAAATCCTCTACTTCAACACTTTGTCTTCCAAAATCAGTTGTACTTCTCAACTCATCAACCCCTATAGGGCTATAACCACACACAATCTAAAAAGGACTTAGCTCTTTGAGAAGTTGACAATCAACCAAGAAAATTGCAGACTTAGCCTTCCTTACTACTGGTGTATCTTTGCAATTTTCCACAGCATTTGCTCTCTTCTTGAGCTCTATTTCCCAATGATGGATCACAAAGTGTGATCTGAAATGTCAAAGAACTAATATTTTTGCACACAATTTATGTCATGTCCCCAAAATTGTAATGCTAAATATGAGATATTGAAATACATATAACAAAATCGAATAGATATCAAAATACAAATATAAGTAATTGCCATTTTAAAACATCATTATTATAATTATAATTATCAAGATTACAAGATAGTTATAAATACAAATAATTGCCGTTTAAATATTAACACCAGATATATCAAAATACGAATAACAAAACCACATAAATAAATATAAAGTTATTATGATTATGATTATCAAGATAATATTATAAATATAGATTAAAGGTATTCATAATTATCATTCATAATACTAAAATCATTGATAATATCATAATATTAAATTAAAATCATATCATTGTTAATATTATAATATTTAATTAAATTCATATCATGTGTATCATTATATTTAATTAAAATCATATCATTAATAATATGATAATATTATTTTGATAATATAAGTTATTAGCACAAACATTAGGTGAAAACCATTTCTAAATATTACTAACTATGCTATTAAAACAATAAAAACCTGAACCACTCTTACCAAAGCCAGCGATCACTAAAGTTAAAGGCAGCAATTGTTAATGAAACATTGCAATCACAAAATATCAGTCAACCTTCTTAAGGAAAAGCAGTGATCATAATTAATCGTGGATCGATTTCAACAAAGAGAAAGTCACGACCTTCCAAAAGACACAATCCTCCATGTCAATCGAGTCTCTCCTCCAAAGTGGGGGAGATATAAAAGGAGAACATATGAGAAGAGGAGGGGCATCGATCTGGAAATATAAAGAATAATATACAGGCTGCATACTTCGGGCAAATCTTCAGATTATTACGAGTATGATCTGCTAAGGATATAAAGTAGGGATAACCTATGGGCATGCTTTTTACTGTTTGTTTCCAATATGATCAGATCTTATAAAGTAGGATCAATAAATGTATTTATTATGGTTTGTTTTCAATTATAGTATGTACAGAATTTATAAGGTAGAATCATAGATGCATTCATTATTGTTTATTATTGTTCATTATTATTTATTATTTATTGTTTATTTCTAATTATGATATATTCAGAAATTTATATACATATGTACACTGTTAATCTGTTTATTATGATATCCATGTTACACCATGGTGGGGAAGCAGAATTACAAAGGGGGAATTCATGCAATGGAGTCTCCTAGATACGTCACCTGGTGGTGGGATGTAATGAGCCCACGAGGGCCAAGAGGGTACTTGCCTCTTGGGATATCCGAGGGTACTGCCCTTGGGTCTAGGTTGATCTCCACTAGATACGCCACCCGGGGATGGGATGTAATGAGCCCACAAGGGCCAGAGTGGTTCTACCTTTGGGATCAAAGGGTGCTGCCTCTAGGTCTAGTTCAATCATGCGATTAGCCATTGTAACCCTACCTTCCTACCATGGTATAACAAGGGGGAAAGGCCAATTATGGGAGATGGAACACGGATGTTGACAAGGAGGTTAAGAGTCTCACCAATTCATATGAATGGCATGTGCCATATGAAGAGGGGAGAGCCTGAGACCACCTATCATCATCCTCGTTTTGTATGATCCATAATTGAGCAAACACAAAGTGGGACAAGTTAGTTCGTTATGAAGTTGCTAAGGCCAAAAATATCATTTAAAATAGAGTTACTCATGTTTTATTCTAAGGTTCTGTTGTACCCAAACAAAATTTCTTTGCTTCATTAAGGCATTTTGCTTAAAAGATTCTAAACTTTGCTAAAATGATGTCAAATATAGTTTTTGGGCAATATCAGGCATTGACTTTGGTCAGTGTTGTGTCAGTCAAAAGCAGCTAATGGTCAGTACCTGGAGCTCAGAATTAGAACCTGGAACTCAGAACGAGACATGTGATGATGAGGAAACACTTCACGATGAAATTATACTCCTACATGGTCGTTTCAGTGGCCATAAGGGTGTTTACAAAGACAAACATTGATGAAGATTTTTAGCAAAATAAAGATTTGTGCCCTTGTAGCCCAGGGGCGCCCTTCTTAAAGGAGGTCTAAATTCTGTTATTCCTACTTGCTGATGCATTCAATCTCTTCGCGACTAGTCTTCCTATCCGACGAGCTATTGAATGCAGTCATCTGAGTCTCAGAGCTCTGATAGTCAAGGTCAGAAGTTGAGGTTACGAGGAGGATTTACATCAAAGAAAGTTGTCAATTGCCAGAATTGCGCCCCTGTAGCCTAGGGGTGCCCTTCAAAATGACCCTTGAGATGGATGAGTTTGTAGATGCGGTCTTCCTGACATCTGTGCTACTCTAGTCCGGTTTCGCAACGCACCAGTTAGCCTGTCAATCCAATATTCTGAGTGATCGTGGCAGAGATTTTACCAAGCACGTAAATCAAAGGGTGGAGAAACATGAAATATTCACTGTAGCCACTGTAGGCCAGGGGCGCCTAGCCTTTAGGCCTGTCAGATGGTGTTATTCGCTTTCGAAGTCTTCACGGGACTTGTGCGCAATTACTCCAGCTATCCAACGAGCCCAGCCGTCAGCCTCCGGGTTTTGGCAAATGCTCGTACGTGTGAGGTATTTGAAAAATACTGAAAAACGAAGACAGTCGGAAAATGGCTAAGTTTGGGCTTATATTTCATCCTGGGAAAGGCCCCTTTCTCTTTGAGGTCTTAGAAGCAGTTTTCTCGCTTCGTCACCTCCAGAGACGTCTCTCGCAAGTTGTATGAGCTACGTAATGAGACAAACAGTGCTCGAATCAGGTCACCCTAGCTCCCGATATCAGAGGTCAAAGTAGGGCATCTGGTTGAGAGTTGTACTTTTGCCAAAATGGTGTTTGAGCCTTTTCAGGCCAGGGGTGCCCTTGCTTTTGGGGTCCCTAATGCAGCTTTCAGGTGCCTTACGTACATTCGTTGGATGCGGAATACTTCTAGTCACGCAGTGAGCCTCTCATCCAGTCAGCAGGGTTCACCGTTCATCGTTAGTAGCTGTTCGAAGCATCTGATGGCAGAATGGAGAAATGGCCTAGTCTGGTGACTGAAAATCAATTTAATTAAAGGCGCCTAATTTTATGAGGTGTCAAATGATGGATTTTGCAGTTTCAGCTCCCAGCAGACATTTCTTCCTTGCTTTGCTGGCTTTGCAATGAATATCCCAGCTCAATCTCAGCATCACCCGGTCACCCGGAAATCAGTGTTGAATATGGCTAGTTGTAACTTTGTAGTCAGCTACAAAGTAGGAAGTTAATAAAAAACGTAATATCTTGAGCAAATGGACGCCTATGAGGACAAATGAGGACTTTTTGAAATCAGTGAAGTTCGCCGGATGAATCCAAAAGCTTTACGTGGTTTGTCAACTAATTAAAATAGTATTAAATATTTATTTTGCATATTTGAGCATTAAATGGCGATTTTCTTAAATTGGCGCCTCTTTGTGCTGGATTTTCAAATTGCATGAAGAATATTTTTATTATTATTTTATTCCGGACTTCAAGTCAGTCTCAGTTCGAATGGGAGGGGTCCAATCAGAAGCTTTCTATTTCAGTCGAGGTTTTTAAATCTTGCAGTCAACATTATGGTGCGAATTTTCTTTATTTATTCATGGCGCCATCATATTCCATTCACACAGCTTGAGAAAATTCGTAATTCTTCAGAGTAAAGGCGAATTTCCTTCAAAGTTGGGCGAATTTCTCATCAACAATCATTGGTGAAGACATCAAAACACTTTCTTTGCAAGTACAAGTCAGAATTATCAGCGAATTTCAAGGCAGAGTGGCGATTTTGGCAGAGGAAAACAGCAAAAAACATTTTTCTTCTCAAATTCTTCCATTTTCTTGTCCTAAATTCTCTCGCATGTTTGAAGAACTGGCGAATTTTGACAAAACAAATCATCTGGGTTGATTCAGAATAGCTTCCTCGAGAAAACCCATGTGCCAGAATTTTTCAGGAAAATTTACTCCAGAGCATCAGTCTCGAGGCTCTAATTTTCTCAACTGAAAATTCCTTGCATGGTCGAGTAGAAGTCATATTTTCGCATATCTGACATTCTAGGTTGTCTTAGAATTTTTTTTTGGACAAAACCCATATCTCAGATTTTTCACCGAAAATTGCCCTTCGATAGGCCATTTTTAGCTTTCCAGAAAAGTTGTCAGAATATAGCCATGTTCACAATCAACAGGCGAGTTTTTCAGAGTGCAGTACACGCAAACTGAATTCAAGACCAAATCGGTCTTAATTCATGATTTCATCAGAAAAGCTGAGACTGATTTGTATCAAGTGCATTCAGAGGGTTTACAGGTGTAGTCACTCAAATCCATATGGTTGCATGCCTCGTATGGCCGATTTTCTTCCAAAGCCGATTTAGAGGGTTGATATCATTGGAATTTTGCTTGTGCAACAAGTTCGTTTGCATTTCTCACAACCAGAGTGTGCGTAGTCAAACTTCGCAATTTCGTCATGCAACACTCTTTCATTAAGAAGCGTCAGAGACATCAAGCTGCAGAAGAGATAGTGGCCATCACTTTAGTTACGGAGCCGAAAAAGTTATGAGTCAATGAAATGCTAGTTTGAGTGTGCAAAGATTGCCAAGATTGCTCAAGTTGCTGACAAGCAGTGAATTGTGACGACCTTTAGATGTTGATGCAGTCAACAACCTCGTGGAGGGGTTACTTGCTCGAGATCACGGCCAGTAGACTTCAGTTCCCACCTTTCAGGATAGACATTACACACAGGAGTTAAACTTGTTGTTACCTTTCAAAATTAACTCATTGTCTCATCTCATGCATATCTATTCTGGGATTAGTTTTATTCACTTGGAGTTGCATTTAGTGTTTACGTTAACTGATGGTAGTGTTCCAGTTAACTTGCTTTCAATAAGGACGTGCATGCTTGCACATTGTCCATTTTTAGATTAGATGTTTCGGTTAACTAATGGTAGCTTTCCAGTTAACTGTATAGTTTACTTTATTAGGGCTTAGCAATAAATCTTGCATGCATTGCAAGACTGTAGTTGACTCAAGGTGATTTTAGGGTTCCCTACACCTTTTGATGTCTATAAATAAGAGCTTTTGCTCATTTGTACATAACTTTAGCGTGATAGCATACATCGTGCCCACCTTGCACGTAGTATTGCTATTTTGTATCGTTCACGAACTTTTGCACGAGAGGAATATATGTTGTGCCTACCTTGCCTTCAATATTGCTCGGTATCTGTTCATGAGTATTTACTATTGTGATGAATTGTTATGCCACTTGGGTTTCATGCAATTATGATGGTGAATTCTTGCTTTAGTTAGATATAGTGGCTAGTTTGATCGTAGATTGTATGTGTGTCTCGCCTATGCAATTTATTATCCTAGGTGGCTATCTTTCATGTTTTGTGTTCAATAAACTCGTTCAGATTGAGCTAATAGATGTGCCACCTTGCCTTCAAGTTGAGAATCTGTACTTGGTTATCGTGTGATGTGTGTGAATAATAAACTTATTCAGATTGAGCTGATAGTTGTGCCACTTTTCCTTCAAGTTGAGAATTTGTACTTAGTTTATCGTATATTGTTGTTTCCAATAAGCCTATTCAGACAAGCAGATAGTTCTGCCACCTTGCTTCCATGTTGTGAGTCTGTACCTGGCTTATCGTCAGATAATCATTCCCGCTCTGTTTCCTCATGCTCTGAATTCTTGAGGGGATTGGATAGATAAGTTACTTAGTTTTGAGTGTTGTAGTTAAGTCTTGCGAAACTAGAAAATACTTAGCTGCAACGTATAGAGTTTTCCTTAAACCTTGTCTCTTACAGCTGAGACAAAAAGACAGTATATAGTTTAGTTTACTTTTCCCTTTTCAAGTACTTTTGTCAGCACAACGAGGGAGCTTCCCCTCCTAATTTGAAGAGCACTCATTGCGTAGTGTGCATAGTTGTCCGTACCAACTTGCACTCCAGAGGTGTGTGTTGTTACGCCAACAGGTTCAATATGGAGTACCAATTGTGAAGCTACTTGAGTGATGGATCTCTAACGTGATTACAAGACCTAAACCAAGGCTTATCTTTCTTTAAGAATCTAAGTGGTAAGTTATAACCCTAACTACATTAAGCTTGTGATTCTAGGACAAGATTTAGGGTTATCCCAAAAAGGGACATTACAAGTGGTATAAGAGCTTGTTCTTGCCATCCTGCGGAACGTTCCCACTTTAAATTACCATTCAATTAGACTTAACTATTCGACCTTCTTAAGTAAGCCAATAATGCATGTGTATGCCTTCCACGTGTATACTTTGTGACCTACATGTATTTATGCAACTATGTGTATACCTTGCATATACTTTGTGACTTTAGGTATATATTGTGTACTCATATGTATACTAGAGGAAAGGATAGGACCCACGATGTAGTGCAAGATGCACCGATATTCTTTCTATCTGAGATGCATTATGGGCATGTGTGTGTTAGCCATTGTGTATGTGATGAATGTTAGAGCTAGTCACTATGTATTGGAGATGTATGGTAGAACTCGTCACTGTGTTTATTATTGCTTTATGTATAAAAACTATGAAAATGTTAAAAATGTTGTTTGTCAAGTTGCTTAAGCTGGTTGGTTGTTTGCTTGAGCTATGTGGTTGCATGCTTGAGTTACTTGGTTAGGTGCTTGAGCTACTTAGTTGCGTGCTTGAGCGAGTTGCCTACTTGCTTGAGCGAGTTGCTTGCATGCTTGAGCTATTTTCCTACTTGCTTGAGTTGGTAGCTTGTGTCCTTGAGCTACTTGCCTACTTGCTTGAGTTGGTAGCTTGTGTCCTTGAGCTACTTGCCTACTTGCTTGAGCTGGTTGCTTGTGTGCTTGAGCTACTTGCTTGCCTTGTTGAGCTACTTGCCTGTGTGCTTGAGCTGGTTGCTTGCTTACTTGAGCCGCTTGCCTGCTTGGTTGAGCTACTTGGTTGTCTACTTCAATTTCTGATTCATGTGGTTTTAAGTTAAAGCTGAGAGATATTGATTCACCCTCCGCATAACCAAAACAACCATCACTTGGTTTAGAATTTACGAATTCATATAACTAAAGCTAATATTGTATGATTGCTTGAGGACAAGCAATTTTGGGTGGGGTGGACTATCATGTCCCCGAAATTGTAATGCTTAATATGAGATATTGAACTACAAATAACAAAATCGAATAGATATCAAAATACAAATATAAGTAATTGCCATTTTAAAACATCATTATTATAATTATAATTATCAAGATAATATTATAGTTATAAATACAAATAATTACTGTTTAAATATTAACACCAGATATATCAAAATACGAAAAACAAAACCACATAAATAAATATGAAGTTATTATGATTATGATTATCAAGATAATATTATAAATATCGATTAAAGGTATTCATAATTATCATTCATAATACTAAAATCATTGATAATATCATAATATTAAATTAAAATCATATCATTGTTAATATTATAATATTTAATTAAATTCATATCATGTGTATCATTATATTTAATTAAAATCATATTATTAATAATATGATAATATTATTTTCATAATATAAGTTATCAGCACAAACATTAGGTGAAAGCCATTCCTAAATATTACTATGTTATTAAAACAATAAAAACCCGAACCACTCTTACCAAAGCCAGCGATCACTAAAGTTAAAGGCAGCAATTGTTAATGAAACATTGCAATCACAAAATATCGGTCAACCTTCTTAAGGAAAAGCAGCGATCATAATTAATCGTGGATCGATTTCAACAAAGAGAAAGTCACGACCTTCCAAAAGACACAATCCTCCATGTCAATTGAGTCTCTCCTCCAAAGTGGGGGAGATAAAAAAGGAAAACATATGAGAAGAGGAGGGGCATCGATCTGGAAATATAAAGAATAATATACAGGCTGCATACTTCGGGCAAATCTTCAGATTATTATGAGTATGATCTGCTAAGGATATAAAGTAGGGATAACCTATGGGCATGCATTTTACTGTTTGTTTCCAATATGATCAGATCTTATAAAGTAGGATCAATAAATGTATTTATTATGGTTTGTTTTCAATTATAGTATGTACAGAATTTATAAGGTAGAATCATAGATGCATTCATTATTGTTTATTATTGTTCATTATTATTTATTATTGTTTACTATTTATTGTTTATTTCTAATTATGATATATTCAGAAATTTATATACATATGTACACTGTTAATCTGTTTATTATGATATCCATGTTCCACCATGGTGGGGAAGAAGGATTACAAAGGGGAAATTCATGCAATGGAGTCTCCTAGATACACCACTCGAGGGTGGGACGTAATGAGCCCACGAGGGCCAAGGGGGTACTTGCCTCCTGGGATATCCGAGAGTATTGCCCTTGGGTTTAGGTTGATCTCCACTAGATACGCCACCCGGGGGTGGGACATAATGAGCCCACGAGGGCCAGAGGGATTCTACCTTTGGGATCATAGGGTGCTAGCTCTGGGTCTAGTTCAATCATGGGATGAACTGTTGTAACTCTACCTTCTTACCATGGTGTAACAAGGGGGAAAGACCGATTATGGGAGATGGAACACGAATGTTGACAAGGAGGTAAAGAGTCTCACCAGGTCATATGACTGGCATGCGCCATATGAAGAGGGGAGAGACTGAGACCACCTATCATCATCCTCGTTTCGTATGATCCATAATTGAGCAAACACAAAGTGGGACTAGTTAGTTTGTTATGAAGTTGCTAAGGTCAAAAAAATCATTTAAAATAGAGTTACCCATGTTTTATTCTAAGGTTCAAAATGGAGTACCAATTGTTAGGCTACTTGAGTGATGGATTTCTAACATGACTACAGGACCTCAACCAAAGTTTATCTTTCTTTATTAATCGAAGTGGTAAGTTATAACCTTAACTACATTAAGCTTGTGATTCTAGGGCAAGATTTAGGGTTATCCCAAATAGGGACATTACAATTTATCCAAAAGCCATTCTATTTAAAAAACTATGACCTACAAAAATTTAATGGTTCTTATTGATAACCTTCGTGGGAGGGATATATATGATAAATCCAAGCGCTTTGAGAAGTTGAGAATCAACTTAGCCAAGAAAATTGCAAACTTAGCCTTCCTTTATATACTAGTCTATCTTTGCAATTGTCCACAACGTTTAGTCTCTTCTTGAGCTCTATTTCTTGATGATGGATCAAGAAGTGTGATCTGAAATGTCGAAGAACTAAAATTTTGCATGCAGTTTATCCAAAATCCATTCTATTTAAAAAACTATGAAATGTGGATATTTAATGGTTCTTATTGATACCCTTCATGGGAGGGATATATATGATAAATCCAAACTCTTTGAGAAGTTGAGAATCAAGTTACCTAAGAGAATTGCAAACTTAGCTTTCCTTTATACTAGTCTATCTCTGCAATTTTCCACATCATCTGCTCTCTTCTTGAGCCCACTTCTTATGATGGATCCCAGAGTGTGATCCGAAACATAGAAGAACTAATATTTTTGCATGCAATGCAAAAGCCATTATGGACTATGGAAATTTAATGTTTCTTATTGATACCCTTCATGATGGGAGGGAGATATATGATAAATCTGAGCACTTTGAGAAATTGAGAATCAAGTTAGCGAAGAAAATTGCAGGCTTAGCCATCCTTTATACTAGTTTATCTTTGCAGTTTTCCACATCGTTTGCTCTCTTCTTGAGTTCTATTTCCTAATGATGGATCACGAAGTAATGTCCCCTTCCCGATTTTCCCTAGAATTTACCTACTGAATCACAAGTTGCAACAAATTAGGGTTAGGGTTTGTCTTACCAAATAAATATTCTTTAATAATGCAATCCTAGATTGGAAACTTGCATCACCATATGAACAATATATACCGATTCATATATACATATGCTTATGAGAGTTAGACATTTATATCCATTCATAGATTATCAACAATGTAAACATATTAAGGATTTGGGAGAAGGGACATGATGGGTCTGCCCAAAGCCATATACCAAGCCTAAGAGGGTGTATACCATAGCCCTCCCCCTTGGCGACTTGTACCTGCTTTCCACATCAACGTCTCAACTCTCGGAAGACACTCACCATCTTGTGGAATTGAGCAGGGGTCGTAAGTGGTTTACTCGGCTCTCTGGGTGAGTGCCCTCTAGTCCTAGGAGCCATTACAGACAACTCTAGGATGGCAACTCACTAGCCTCGCTTGCCTACTCCACCCCAGGCCCTTCCCTCAAGTGGATTTCAGACAATTAGATACATCTCTAATTCTAGCGTAGGAAAATATGCATTAATTACAATTATTAATCTATAAATCATAAGCATACATATGTAACAATAGTTGGCAGAAAAATACACCTGAATGTTTATATATATATATATGGAATATCTAATAACAACAAACTTTTCTTAAGTATCAACTGATCTTTTCCTTAGTTTGTATCTGCTTTTTCTTCTCTAATTCGATGCTCCTCCCTGCCTTGAATGGTTCCTCTTTTATATCAAAATGGGCTGAGGATCATAACCTTTCAAGATATTGATTGGCCCAGGGACACAACTTATTGTTGATGCCTCTTAACTGCAGATTGAAATAGTTAATTTATTAAAATTATTCCTTGTGAATTACCAGATCCTCTTTAGACAATTCGCCCTCTCTTAGTTATCTTCTTAATTGTTATTTGAAGGGACGGTTAGCATCATTTAATTAACCACTTTCTTGCTTAGTCACACCTCTTCATAATCGTTTCCTTTCATAGCATCATTGCTGCCTTATGTCTTTTGACTTGCATTTTAATTGCTTTCCATGATCAGGTTAGTAATCGGGATCTACTTGTTAATCTATATCTTAGTTCTAATTTTGCGGGGGCATGACAGTCCTCCCCTCCCAATTTTGCTTGCCCTCAAGCAATTTTAGATTCAGATGGTTGAAGATCTCTTCGCTCTCCCATGTAGCATCCTCCTCAGGTAAACCTTTCCATTTGATCAAAAATTCAGAGATGGTCTTATTCCTTAATTGCTTCTCTCGTATTGAGTATTGCTTTAGGTTTCAAGATTAGTTTTCCCTTGTCGTCAAGCAGGGGTAACTCTAAACATGGGACAACTCGTTGCCCTAATACTTTCTTTAGTCTTGATACGTGAAAGATACTGTGAATGCAACTATTCTTTGGCAATTCTAATTCCTAAGCTACTTCACCGATCTTCTTTAGGATCTTATAGGGTCCATAAAATCGGGGTTTTAGTTATTCTACCCCACTTATCTTGATGGATGAATGCTTGTATGGTTGTAGCCGTAAGAATACTAACTCTCCAACTTCAAATGTCCTCTCAGTGCAGTTCTGATCAGCATAGATCTTTTGTTGATTATGTGCTTGATGCAAATTGTCCTTGAGGGTATTCATAATGTCCATACTCTGTTGCACAAAATCATTTGCCCCTGGTACTCGGCTTTCTTGTGAAATTAAACTTCTGAAGGAGGTTGGTTCATAACCATACAATGCTTTGAACAGGATAATCTTGATTGACATGTGATGAGTAGTGTTGTAGCAATATTCACCAAGATGCAACCATTTAACCCATGCGTTCTATTGGCCAATGACAATTCCTCAAATATCCCTCTAACCACTTGTTAACGATTTCAGTTTGTCCATCCATTTGAGGTTGGATGCTTTTACTAGGTGTAAGTTCAGTCCCTGCTAATCAAAAGAACTCTTTCCAAAATTGGCTAAGGAATCGACTGTCTCGGTCGTTGACTATATTCCTTGGTAGACCATGTAGTCTAAAGATCTCTTTGAAGAATACTTCCACTGCTTGGGGAGCTCAATACTCTATGGATATCGTGAAGAAGTGAGCGTACTTGGTGAGGTGATCCACTACTACATAAATGCAATCCTTCCCTTGAACTTTGGGCAATCCTGTTATGAAGTCCATTAAGATGCTTTCCTATTTTTGATTTGGAATGGGCAAAAGTTGTAGAAGTCTTGTTGGATGACTTTGCTCACTTTTGTTTTTTTAACAGGTCATGCATTCCTGAACATGCTTTAGTACATCTTTCTTGAGTCCTTTCCAAGAGTATCTCTCCTTCACCTGTTTGTAGGTTTTATAGTATCCTAGGTGGCCTGCTAATGGATTGTAGTGGTATTCCTTAAGGATTTTTTCCTCCATTTTTTAGTTGGGCACAAGGAATATCATATTTTTATACAGGATAAGCTCGTCCACTACTTTGTACTCTTCATTGGGTAAATTTCCTTCAAGGATATTATTAGCCAAGGGGGTCTTTGACATATTTTGCAATGATATCATTCTCCAAATCCACAGCTATACTTGTTAGGGTGTTCAAGTAGGGGCTTCTTGATAAAGTATCTGCCACCACATTATTTGTCCCTTTCATGTCTATCATTTAGGTCCTTTTGATTCATGAAGTACCTCAGGCTATCATGATCTATTTTTAACATTGAATTTCCCGCAAACCAAATATTGTCGAAACTTTAATGTGTGCATGATAGGTAGCATCTCTTTATCATAAATTGAGTAGTGTCGTTCGGTCTCAATGAGCTTGCGATTTCAAATGCAATGGGATGCTTATTTTGCATAAGGACCGCTCCAATTCCTTCTCTGAATGCATCACACTGCAGTTTGAAGGGTAGTGTGAAATCAAGGATAGCTAACACAGGGCATGAGCTCATTTCTTCCTTTAGTCTTTCGAAATTGAGACATTTCACTACATACAAAGGCTCCTGATGTGACCTTTTCACACATCACCCCATTCAAAATGGGGACCCCCTAATTTTTGCTCCGTTCCTTGTCTTTTGGCTTTGGTTTTGTCTCTCTCTCTCTCTCTCTGTCTCTCTTGTTCTGTTTGTCTTTCCCGGGATATGCCTGTCTGATGTGAAATTTTGGCTAAGTTTGATTTTTAGGGTTTGCTATCTTCTGGTCTGTTTGGAGTCAAATGGAGTGAATAAATTGGAATTTGAGCTTGGCATTGCAGTCAGTGAGCTTCCAGCAGGTTCCCAGCAAAATTTCATTGGATTCTGACAACTTACTATTTTTAGTAAGTGCCTAATTTGGGACGTTTTCTCAGCACTCTTGAAGTTCCGATCGTTACACTACATTCAAAGCATGTCAAGCTGCTTGCCTGCAAGTTTTGAGCTGAAGTGGACAACTTTCTATTTTTAGCAAGTTCACCTTCAGGAGCTGATTTAAGGGTTTACATGCGAAGTTTTTCAACGCATGTCTAAAGAATATTTATGGGTTTTCTGAGACCTACGCGGTGATATAACATGCAAAGTGAGATGATAACTTTCAGCACTCAACCTTCAGAGGCTATTTTTAGGGTTTGCATGTTGGAATTTTCTTCGCATGACTGGACATTCTTTGTGGGTTTTTTGAAAGCTTCGCAGTGGTGTAACATGCAAACCAAGATCAGGACTTTTTCTGGAGTTGTGTTCAGAGGCTAGTTTTAGGGTTTGCATGCAGGGCTTTTCAGTGCATGTCAGGTTATTCCTTATGGGTTTTTCAAGAGCTACGTAGTGATGTGACATGCAAGGCAAGATGATCACTTTTCCGAGAACTTACTATTTTTAGCAGATCCACTCTGGCAGCCCCCCCCCCACTAGCACTTCAGTATCACGAACAGGGCGAAGTGCAACAGAAACAGGGTCAAACGGAGATCGTTTGAGCAACATGCAAGTCAAATTAGGGTTTCCAACTTCGAGGCCTAAAATGAGGGGTCAAATGCCAAAATTTTCAAAAACCGGTGTATCCCACTGCGATCAGTATCTTCCAAGCTATCCACTGGTAAAATTTGAAGGCAATCGGAGCACTTACTATTTATAGTAAGCCACTTCTGAAACAGGCTAAAAATAGTAAGTCAGCAGCAGGCACCAGTGTGAACGGGCAGGTCATCCCATGAGGGTCACGTCATTCAAATTTCAAGCTGAACGGAGTTGTGGAGGTCTCGAAATCAGGCAGTTGCTATAAATAGTAAAACACCTTCAGAAACAGGCTATAAATAGTAAGTCAGCTCGAGATGGCAGTATGGACAGATCAAATAGGTTATGAGGATCCTGTGGCGCGAATTCCATATCAATCCAAGCTTCAGAGGTATGAAAATCAGAGGGCTTACTAAATATAGTAAACAAGGGCGAGCAAGCTGAGAAACGTCTAAGTTTGAAGAAATTCCTGCTCACCCTCTAGAATGCGCCCAAGAAGAAGCTGGCAGGAGGATAAAAGTTTTCAAGTGTTGAAATTCCTGCTCATACCCCAAAATGCGCCCTCAAGCTGGCATGAAGCTAAGAAATTTTCTAAGTCTGGAGTTAAATCCTCCTAGACCCCCAAAATGCACTCAACTTGCTCAGTGGTGATGGAAAATAAGCTAAGTCTAGAGTTAAATCCTCCTGGACCCCCAAAATGCGCCCTCATCTCCATGCATGTGAAAGGAAATATTCTAAGTGTTAAATCCTTCACCACCCTCAAAATGCGCCCATGTTAGAAGTGGAGTCAAGGCAAGTCCTAAGGCGTTGAAGTCAAAGTTCCTTCACCACATGTAAAATGCGCCCAAGTGCAAGGTGAAGATGGATGAAAAAGTTACCAAGGCGTGGTGAAATCCTCCTAAATGCGCCCAAGTGCAAGGTGAAGGTAGATGGATGATAAAATATTCTAAGGCGTTGGAAGTTAATTCCTCCTAGACATGTAAAATGCGCCCAAGTTTAGGATGGTGTAATGTTCCCTTTCTGATGGAAACTCTTAAACCCAAATCTTGTGTTTAAAGTATCCCTCAAAAAGACATTAGAACGTTAGAGATTAATTAATTAGACATCAAACATCCCTATTACTCATTATGGATGATTTTCTTATACTAAATTTCTTATGCGTATTAGATACTAACATCTTTCAAGATATCATTGATGGAAATTCTATTATATCATTCATCATCATCATGAATGAATAGAGTCATTATGACTTATAAGGTTCCATAAATATTGCAAGCACCATTATTTGCACAACCTCTCTCTCTCTATATATATATAATCTAAATAAGTATATATTATCATCTCTAATTTAACTCAATTTATAAATACAAATATATCCTTATTTTTATATGAATATGTATATAAGTATTCTATTTCAATATCATCATGTAAGTAATACATATGTATTCTTCCCTACATTGTCCATATACATATATATATGTAATACTCGTATTGTATTATTCATTATCAACTTATCTATATCTGTATATAAATAGTCATCGTAATCTATATATATGAATATATATATATATATATATATATATATACTTTGTTATTGATATTTAATCGTTACAGTATATATTAGATATATTAATAATCATGACATACCTGAATACATCTGTAAGTCTCCACTGAGATTTAAGATTATTAATATACCTGAAACCTATTATGCCAATCGCAGATATCTCTAACCTTTATTCAAAGTATGACAATACTATACCTCCCTCAATATCTTCTCCAGCCGTGATGATGATATGAGTATAATGTGCCACATAATGTAGGAATCCGAACCTCATCCTCTGTTTGCTGCCTTGCGTCTGATTAGGTTAAAGAGAATGTTCTATCTGACATTATTTCTACCTCGTTCCCTTTTACAACATATATTCCATCATTCCTTTCTATTCCAACGATTATTGTGTTCTTTCCGTCCTCCCATAACAGCCCGTGCTTTTTCCTTATATATTTTATCTCCTCGATTCTTTTTCTTTATTTCATCCCCTATCTCAATTATATATTAGATGAAAGCATAATTATCTATGCCGTATGAATGCAGAAATCAACTCAGACAGATGGATCGGAACTGCAATTCTAATATGATTCTTATTGTAGCGCTATATCAGCCCAACACTATTATGAATATTAGTAAGCAATGAATATATATAGTCTGAAGGTGATTAATGGCAGACATACACCCGCAAAGTAATGCTGCTCCGCTGAGTGTCGATCCCTTTCTCCTTTTAAATCCATTTACCTAAACTCCGATAAAGAGAGACGACTTTCCAATAGAAGCGTCTTTTGCTAACAATATTAATCATTGGCTAATATGGATAGATATTAAATATTATTCATTTATTTATTCAATATTAGTTATTCTTTATATACCTTACATTTATTTTGTATTAATAATTACAAGATTATTTTATGATATGTATATATATATATTATTCTTCATAATACCATAATAATTGTAATATTATTATGAGTTCAATATTTAGAATGTTTACAATAATATTGTATCTAACATCCATGATAATGATATTATTATTATATTGATAATTATAGCATTATTTATAATTATTATTATTTATTGTCTTATGGTGATAAATTAACATCTGTAATTATAGTAATCACAATTATCCAATATTGATAATTTTATTATATATATATATTATACATTTAAATGTTACTATGTATATTTATATTTTTAGATTATCTTAATATTTTATATTTATTTTATATACTTTGATATTTATTATATCATGCTGTTTATGAGGAAATCTTGTCATAGACCATTGTTTAATTACGTAATATTAAATGGTTATATGCTTCTACATGTCACAATTTCGGGGACATGACAGATGGAGCTAAGGCGTGCTAAGTGAAAATTCCACCTTGATATGCTATATGCGCCATGACTGGAGAAGAGTGAATGGAGAGAAATATGTTGTACCCAAAACCAAAATTTTTGCTTCATCAAGGCATTTTGCTTAAAATAGTCTTAACCTTGCTAAATGATGTAAAATACAGTTTTGGGCAATATCAAGTAGGGAGTTTTTGTCAATATTTTGTCAGTCAAAGTCAGTTTTATTGATCAGAACCTGAATCAGAGACTCAGAATGGAGCTTTTCATGATGGAGGAGCATCTCCCGACAACATTTCACGTTGCACATGGTCATTTCAATGATCGAGATGATGATTTCAATGGTTAATTTATGAAGATTTTTCAGAGAAAAGCAAAAAAGCGCACCTGTAGCCCAGGGGCGCCCTTCTTTTTGAAGGTCAAGATTTTGTTGAAAGTACTCATGCATACAGTCAAACTCTTCAAAATTGGTCTGGCTATCCGATGAGCTATCCAGCGAAGCTTTCCGAGACCCGCAACTCCGGCAACTGGCAACAGAAGTTGAAATTCCTGAAGTTTCACATATGAGAAATTTGTCCTTTTTCAAGCAAAAGCGTGCCTATAGCTTGAGGGCGCCCTTCTTAAAGGGGTGTTGGATCTTGGTACTTCTGGTGGATGATGCAGTCAATCTCTTCACGACTAGTCTGCTTATCCGACGAGCTATCAAACGCAGTAATCCGAGTCCTAGAGCTCCGGCAGCCGACGTCTGAAGATGAGCTTATAATGGATATTTCACGTCTTTGAGCTTCTTCATTGCATTTCCAGCGCAACTATAGCTCAGGGGCGCTGGTTAAAATGACCCTTAAGATGGTAAAATTTGCTGACGAAGTCTTCCTGACATCAGTACTACTCTAGTCTGACTTCGCGATGTACTGTCCTGCTTGTCGATCCGACATTCCAGGTGATCGTGGCAGAGGTTCTACCAAGCATGTAATTTCACGGGCGGACCAACATAAAATTTGCATTGTATTTCTACAGTCCAGAGGCGCCTAGCCTTTAGGCCTGTCAGATGAGGTTGTTCGCGTTCGAAGTCTTCACGAGACTTGAGCGTAATTACTTTATCTATTCAACAAGCCCAGCCGTCAGCCTTCGGGATTTGGCAAATTGTAATGTCCCCAATTTTGCGAGCATCAGAGTTTCGGGGATTTAGCCTATTCCTAACCCTCGTAGGCTAATATGTCTAGTTAGAGGGTCTCTTTTGGCGGTGATTAGAGGAATTTCTCCTTCAGCGTCTTGTGTGGGTTCAAGCTTAGCATTCAGTGACTCAGTTTCACATACTTACTATTTATAGTAAGTCAGCCGACAAACAATTCTATTTATAGTAGGGCACTTAGAGTTCACAGGTTGGCAGTGTCGATTCCCAAATTCAGCTGAGTTGGTGAAATAAGGAGTTTTTCCAAAGTTATAATGTTTAATTATTATTAAAGGTGACTTTAATAATAATTAATATTTTAATACTATATTATAATATTATATTTGCACTTTATGACTTGAGGGTCCATTCATCATTAAAAAGGGGGCCATTTTAATTAATTACTTGGGCGCCAATTTCAAGGACATATTTTAATATTCCAAAGTGCAAATATTATATTATTTTAATAGATTTAAAAGGCAAATTGGAGGGAATTGGCCTATTATCTTTTAATCCCACATTGGTGAGAAAAGTGTATGAGTTCCTCCAGGAAAAGTATAAAAGAATCTTAAGGGCTCATTTGGAGACATTTAGAATTGATTATTGGATAATTGTTTGAGAATTTCTCATTGGCGTTTGGGGAAGGGAGCCCAAGGGTTTCTGCCAGCGTATCGGCTTTGGAGAACGAAAACTCTCCATTGTATCAGCATTCTGAGGTTGAAAAAATAACATCGTAACTAGTAAGGGAGACTACAGTGAAGGCCTAATATCAAGCTAGCTGGATTTTGGCTTTCAGCTTGAACAGCGAAAATGGATTTCATGACAAAATTGTTCAACAATGAACAGGCAGTGAAAAGATTTGAACAATCATTGACGCGTTTAGAGAAAATGTTTTCAGAGTTTGGACGGTCTAAAGGATCCAATTCACTTCCTATCATCAAAGGTCCGACATCGCAAAACAAAATGAAGTTGTGTTCCTATTGCAGAAAGCCGTACGATTTAAACCATGATTGTCCTTTGAGACCTAAGGGAAAAGCGCATAGAATAATGTGGGCTCCCTATGAGGATTCAAAACCTAAAAAAACCAATCAGCAAAGTAATCATGAAGAATCTGAATCAGAACATGATGTCTTTTCAAGTGAGGTATCAAGAAGCCTCTACAATGAGTTTTCAGCAGTTGGTGACCAGTATACAACTGATCCTAGGGAATCTACACACAACAGTCCTGATTTTCATGATAGCAATAATAAACTTATGCATCAGCATGAGGCAGCAGTGACTTTACAGGTGCAAGATGCTACTATCGAGTTGTCACATGAAAGTACTCTGGAATTGGGTACTAATGAAGTGTTGTATGTTGTGGATTCATGTCATGGTGAGTCTGATTTCTCAAATCAAACCTTAGAAAACAAGCTAGAAGGCTCGGGTGTTGGCATAGAATCCCAGGATCGTGAGTTGGAAGGTAATACAGTTACATTGGGAGTGGAAGTGTGTGAAGATATTGTTATTTCAGCAACTTCTACCTTATCAGTTAAGCCATCCATTGAGGTACATTGCAGCAGTACCTTGGTTGTTGATGTGTGCACTGATGATAGCACACATGAGGCTGTTGATCAAGAGGCGAGCAATGAGGATTCAACCTCTTACTATAGTGCAGAAATGGGTGGAAATGATGCGACACCGGGGTATCATTGTCTGGCGGGGCAGTTGAAGGTTAGTGATGACACGATTATTACAGCTTTGGAGCATTTTGATGTTGCTAGACAGATGTTGGCGACCTATGGTTGGAGTGCTCCTATGTCAGATGAGCACGGTGATAGTAGCCTATCCCTAGTAGAGTTCCATGCACTTCGAGAAGCTATTGGATTAATGAAACACAATTACTTGCAGCTACTCGCCAATAGGGACTTTCTTCTCAAGTGGGACTGTATTTGTTATGATGCACTAAAGAGGAAGGAGGAGGAGGTTGACGAGCTCACTCATGAGCTTGAGGTGACTATGGACTCGTTGCAGAGTGCCCAGTTGGCCCTTCAAGAGTCACAGTTACAGATTGAGAAGCTTACCATGGTGTTGAGTTTAGCACAGTCTTCACCATCTTTTGATATAGTTCAGATTTCCATGGCAGCACTTGGTGAGGAGCATACACCCATGGTTCATAGCTGTGAGCAGGTTGAGGATGTGGTTACATCCATCACAGATATTGGTGTAGTTAATTCAGATGGGATGAGTGTTTTGGTTGAGAGCTCTTGTGATGAGATAGTTGATTTTTTTGAGAATTGTGTGACAGATCAAGTCACTACTCCATTGTCATCATAGGAGATATGTGGGGCATCATCCAGTATGGAGATTTGTACTTATGTTGATTTGTTTCCCTCACCTAGAAGCGACTCAGTCACTTCATCCCATGCAACTGATTTGTTTCCCCAGGACTCTGATGGTCAGCCATTGATAGAGGTGGGATCATTTTATCTTGATTGCATAGTGAGGAGTGTTCATCACTTCTCCTTTGGTCCACACACGGAGGATTTGATGATGCATCGGTGTGGATTGGCGCCGAAGTTATACCATCCGTTGTGGGATGGGTATTCACCATCTTCAGAAGATGGGATTAGCGGCTACAAGCGCCCGACTCAGCTGTTTGTGGGGGATTACTTGCAGGGACAGCTGTCAGTTACACATCATGTTGATATGTATCCAACAGGGTTTGCTACTTCTATGTCACAAAGTTTTCTTATGGGTACATGGTTACAGGATGACTATGGTATTAGTTGGCATGATGGCTTGGTTAGTTATCACATCCATGAGGGTTTAGCGGAGGACAGGGAGAGATTCGGTGTAGCATATGCTTCTAGATGTTCTCATCTCCGCATGACAGATGAATGTGAATTCAGATTGTATTGGGATCCAGGTGGCGACAACTTTGGCACTGAGTATTGGATGGGTCCCATTGGGTTACTTCACCATTCCCAGCATGGTGAAGTTGGAGGCAGTAGAGAGCAGTGGAAGCTTGAGGATGTCAGACATGACAGACTTTCATTCTGGGTTTGGGATCCAGGAATAGCTTGCGCAGTTGTGTTTTGGTTGATGATACAGGAGACAGTTAGAGATGTGTGGGACACTTCACAGTTCTTCTTTTGGGCCTTCCAAGGAGTTGGGTTTCTTTGCAGTAGAGATTGCTTGAGGACAAGCAATTTCAGGGAGGGCGGACTGTAATGTCCCCAATTTTGCGAGCATCAGAGTTCCGGGGATTTAGCCTATTCCTAACCCTCGTAAGCTAATATGTCTGGTTAGAGGGTCTCTTTTGGCGGTGATTAGAGGAATTTCTCCTTCAGCGTCTTGTGTGGGTTCAAGCTTAGCATTCAGTGACTCAGTTTCACATACTTACTATTTATAGTAAGTCAGCTGACAAGCAATTCTATTTATAGCAGGGCACCTAGAGTTCACAGGTTGGCAGTGTCGATTCCCAAATTCAGCTGAGTTGGTGAAATAAGGAGTTTTGCCTAAGTTATAATGTTTAATTATTATTAAAGGTGACTTTAATAATAATTAATATTTTAATACTATATTATAATATTATATTTGCACTTTATGACTTGAGGGTCCATTCATCATTAAAAAGGGGGCCATTTTAATTAATTACTTGGGCGACAATTTCAAGGACATATTTTAATATTCCAAAGTGCAAATATTATATTATTTTAATAGATTTAAAAGGCAAATTGGAGGGAATTGGCCTATTATCTTTTAATCCCACATTGGTGAGAAAAGTGTATGAGTTCCTCCAGGAAAAGTATAAAAGAATCTTAAGGGGCTCATTTGGAGACATTCAGAATTGATTATTGGATAATTGTTTGAGAATTTCTCATTAGCGTTTGGGGAAGGGAGCCCAAGGGTTTCTGCCAGCATATCGGCTTTGGAGAATGAAAACTCTCCATTGTATCAGCATTCTGAGGTTGTGGAATATCAGCTGAAGGTGTTCACTGTTGGCTTCATTCAGAAGTCAAGACTATGCTTCATCAGATTTATTGCTTCAGATCTACAGGAGATTGTATTTCCGAGTATGCACATATTTGTAAAAGCTTTGAAAGAAAATTAATAAATTAATTGCATTGCTGCAGTAGGGTTTATGTTTACATTTCTTGTATTTGATTTCTTGACTGGCAATCTATGAGAAAATACGAAAAAATTACAAACCCTTATCATTCAGCATAAAAATCAGAAGTAGAGAAAAGCAGGTCTCTTACTCAAATGCTCGTACGTGCGAGGTCTTTGGCGAAATGCTGGAAAGTGAAGACATCCGGAAAATGGCTAAGTATGGAGCGTATATTTTAAATAAAATACGCACTTGTATTTTTGAGGTCTTAGAAGCAGTTTTCTTGCTTCGTCACCTCTAGAGATGTCTCTTGTAAGTCCTTCCGGCTATGCGTTGAGACAGATAGTGCTCGAATCGGGTCATCCTAGCTCCAGATATCAGAGGTCAAAGTAGGGCATCTGGTTGAGAGTTCAACTTTCGTCAAAATGGTGTCAATGCAACTGAAGGCCAGGGGCGCTTTTATTTTTGAGGCCCTTAATGCACTTTTCAGATGCCTTGCGTACAGTCGTTGGATGTAGAATGTCTCTAGGCATGCAGTGGGCTTGGTTGCCTATCAGCAGGGTTCACTGTTTGTCGTCAACAGTCGTTTGAAGTGTCAGATGGCAGTTTGAAGAAATGGTTAAGTCTGGAACCCGTAAATGAATTTAATCAAGGGCGCCTAATTTTTCAGGGTGTTAAATGATGGATTTTGCAGTAGTGTCTCCCAGTAGACATTTCTTCCTTGTTCAGTAGGCTTTCCGATGAATTCTCCAGCTCAGTCTCAGCATCTCCCGGTCACTCAGAAATCAGTGTTGAAGTTGGCCAGTCGTGACTTTGTCGTCAGCTATAAAATAGGAAGTTAATAAAAAGTGCAATATCTTGAGCAAATGGACACCTATGAGCTCAGATGATGACTTTTCGGAATCGGTGAAGTCTAACAGTGAATCTCAAAGCTTCATTCAAATTGTCAACTGAAGTTTAAAATATTTAATATTTATTTTGCATATTTTAGCGTTAAGTGGCGATTTTCTATTTTTGGCGCCTTTGCTATTGCATAATGAATATTTTATTATTTATTTAATTTCAAACTTCAAGTCAGTGGCAGTGAAACTGAAAAGGGACCAATTGGAAGGCTTTTATTTCAATCAGGGTTTTGAAATCTTGCAGTTCTCTAGTTGGTGCGAATTTCTTCTTATTTAAGCATGGCGCCTTCATTTATTATTCACAAAGCTTTGAGAAATTCGTATTTCTTAAGAGGAAATTCATATCTTAAGAGAAATTCGTATTTTTCAAAGTAAATTCAATTCTTCAGAACAAAGGGGTATCCTTAAAGCAAATTCGCAATTCCTCAATTTGCAAAGGCGAATTCTCAAACTTCAATAGAAATCCGTATTTCTCAAGAGTAAAGGCGAATTCTTCATAAGAAAGGCGCAACTTCAAGGAAAGTTCGTTTTCCTCAAGCAAAGGCGAATTCTAGCAAACCAAAGGCGAATTCCTCATCAATTTCCAAAGGCGATTTTATCTAACAAATCTTTTTGCAGGTTAAAAGTTCACAATTGTCAACAATTTGAAGAATTCAAGGGCGATTTTCATTGAAGAAGAGCATACAAAAAATGTCTTTTTCCTCCTTGATTCTCAAATTTCTCTCAGATTGCAATTCGCATGTTCCTGAAATTGGCAAATTCGGAAAGTTCAAACATCTGGATCATTTCTATATAATTTCCTCGAGTTAAAATTGTGCGCTTGATTTTTCAGGAATTTTTAACTTCAGAACATTCGTTCTTGAGTTTCTAATTTTCGCAACTAAAAAGTCTTTGTACGATCGAGTAGAAGTCATATTTTCGCATATCTGACGTTCTGGGTTGTCTTAGAATCCTTTTCTGGACAAAACCCATATCTCAGATTTTTTGCTAAAAATAATTCTTCAAAAGGCTATTTTTAACTCTCGCAGGCTATTTTTAGCTTTCCAGAAATCTTGTCAGAACATAGTCGAGTTCACAGTCAACAGGCGAATTTTTCAGAATGCAGTTCACTCAGCTCGAATACAGGACCAAAACAGTCCTTACTCATGACTTCCTCAGGATGGTTGAGACAGATCTTCACAAAGTGTTGCCAGAAGCAGTTCTAGATCCGGTTAAGATCAAAGCTTCGATTATTCAAAATATTGAGCAGTCTGGCTTACTAGAGGCCGCTTCCATACCTATCTCCGTTCATTGTGTTGAATTCGTGATGGCTTGTATTAAGCATTACAATTCTACTACTCGTGAGATAGTGTCAGTTGATGGACGAGTCATTTGCAGTCTCAAGCCTTTGGACATTTAAAGGAGTTTTGGCATTCCTCAACACCCGAACAGTCTAGTCATTTCCATGGAGCAGTGTGAGCAGGCATTTGATGCTGATGTGGACAAGTGTCAGAAGAAGATGGCAGAAAGATGGTTAAAACAAGCAAAGAATAGATTGCCAAATAATGTGGGTCGTGGTGAATACAAGGATGAGTACGTGATTCTAATCACACTCCTGAATCGTGTCTCAGGTCAAGCACATGCGAATGTTTTCCAGCCTTGGATGTATTACATTATTGGTCGCATCATTTCTGGGCAGGAGCATTATGACTGGGCATCCTTCATCAGCGATATTCTCCACAGGATCACCAGTTTCCTAGTTTGCCCATGAGTTTCACATGTGCATTCTCGTGTTGATCGCATCGGGTCGGTTACTAAACATCGTGGGCATTCTCTGTTCGAAAGTCTACCAATTATGATCGCCGAGTTCACAGGGCTGAACGTCATTTCAAGCGTGTTCATGAGGCTTTTCTAACTTATACAGTGAGAAATTTGGACCGAGTTGCACGTTCGTATCTCGGCAGTTGCTAGGGCAGCGATGGATGGATGGGCAGATTGGTTTATTCAATTCCCGACATACACCTACATCCGAGTATATGGATTTACAGGAAATCCAGCTATGCTTCCACGTTATCCTTCGGATAAGACAATCTTTCAGGAGTTCCTGAGACAGATGCATGATGTTCATCGTCTTTTACGCCGTAGGCACAGACCAGCTATCAATTTTCCTTTTCAGTTTGGAATGTATTGGTGCAAGACAGCAATTGATGCCAAAGTTGCAGGACAAGAGCTCGAGAAATATCATCTTAAGTATCTTGTTGAAGCACGTGCCTATGATCTTTCAGGTCATTACATAACTCACCTTCCTGGAAGCACATATCATGAGCCTTCTATGGAGGATTCCTGGGAAAATTGGGCAAATGACTTCGAGGTTCGCAGACGTAGTTACGGCCGCTTCTCTCTCTCACAGATTTTTGTTTTCTTGTCAGAAGATGTGGGAGGTTTATCAGATATTGAGGAGAAGTTCTTCCTCAGTTTTTGAAGCGAGGTTGATACACAACCGTTGTACAGTTGATTGGTATGCCAAGGAATATGCAACGGTCAAAGAGAGGTCAAGTAGAGTTAGAACGGTATACTTTACCAGCGACAGAAAGACAAGGAGGTAAGTGTTCCTAGGCGAGCCGCCCGGTAGTGAGGAATCCCTTCACTACCTTCCCGTCAAAACCTAAACAAAAGAGAGAGTAATCCTGCCAAGAAAGGTCAAGCCAAACAATTCAAGGGCAAAGGCTTGCCCAGCTACACACCTGGAACTGGCAGCAACCAGTCACAGAGCCAGTTCAGAGGCCAGTTCAGAGTCCGCTAGTGCTTGAGGTTCAGCCTCAAGTTCCTACACCAGTTTCAGAGCAGTCACCAACCCCAATTCTCATTGAATTGGATTTAGACTCTCCACCTCGCAGTGGGTCTTCTACTCATTCACTCTCGTCAGTACCTCCTGTTGCTAGTACAGACCCTTCTAGTAGCATTAGCCGAGACCAATCTTGGATCGAAGCTCAGCTAGGAAGGAAGAGGAGGCAGCCATCCTATGTTCTTAATCATTCTGATTTTGATGAGATTTACCAGGATGCGCCAGACAAGAGGGTCAAGAACATGGTCCACGTAGAGAGGAACACTGACATGGAGATTGTCGTTGAGACTGCTGTACCTCCACAGGGAAAGAACTTGGATGAGTTGGAATCTCAGGATTTTGAGGTTATCACAGTCAACCTTGGTCGTAGTACACACCAGACTCAGGTTGATCTCCTACAGGTTGCTACAGACAGTGCCAGGGATAGAATACTGAAGGACGGAGAGGATAAGGCAGCCCTCAAGGCTGAAATCAGACAGCTTCGTCAGTACATTTCTAGCCTTGTGCATAGACCAGATGCCATTAACACACTCCCGCCAATGCTTGAGCCTCCAGCAGAGCAAAGTCAACTTAATCACTTAGTTGCATATGGCAAGCGTTTGGATGAATGGGAGGAGGAGTTCGTTGCTAGAGGCCGTGCTATGCTCACAGAGTTATATCAGTTGCAGTACAATGCACGAGAGCTCCGTCTACGTCTCCAGGATGAGGAGCGAGATATGGCGATTAATAAACCCCGGGATGAGATTATGATTGCTCACCTGAGTGTGGCATATGATGCAGTCACAGATGCAGAGGATAGAGAGGCTATCTACTCTTGGAAAACACAATTGGTTTTCAGGGCAAAGATAGAGGAGACTTTGGCGTCAAAGTTGGCTAAGAGTAGAGAGCACATTACTAGTGCACTCCGGTTTGTGAGGACTCTAGTATCTCACTTACTGTGCCAATATCAGATCGAGGGTGGTGCCTATGTTGAGCTTACCGATGTTCAATCAGAGCTTCAGGCACTCATTCATACCATTTTCAATGGGGAGACCGTTGGCTGTAAGGTTACTTAGCTTACAGTCATGTCGGCATTGTTCGATGAGGCAACAAGGAGCAGAGGTGAACTTCAGTCTCAGATCACAGCTGGTGAGGATATGCTACACCGACATAGCATTCTTCGACAGAGTCTCATAGCTCCAGATAGTGATGCAGTTAACAATCTCGTTGAGGGATTTGATTGCTCGAGATCACAGACAGTAAACTTTAGTTCCCACCTCTCAGGATAGACATTATACACAGGAGTTAAACTTGGCATTACCTTCTCAAGTTGACTCGCTGTTTCATCTCATGCATATCTATTCTGAGATTAGCTTTACACACTTGGAGTTTCATTTAGGGTTTTTCGTTAACTGATGGTAGTCTTCCAGTTAACATGCTTTCAATAAGGACGTGCATGCTTGCACAATTGTCCATTTTTAGATTAGATGTTTCGGTTAACTGATGATAGTTTTCCAGTTAACTGTATAGTTTGCTTTATTAGGGCTTAGCAATAAATCTTGCATGCATTGCAAGACTGTAGTTGACTCAAGGTGATTTTAGGGTTCCCTACACCTTGATGTATATAAATAAGAGCTTTTGCTCATTTGTAAATAACTTTTGCACGCGAGAAATATATGCTGTGCCTACCTTGCCCTCAATATTGCTCTTTTGGTATTTGTTCATGCGTCTTTACTATTATGATGAATTGTTATGCCACATAGGGTTTCATGCAATTATAATAGCGAATTCTTTCCATAATTTAGATAAATCTGTTTTGTGTTCAATAAACTTGTTCAGATTGAGATGATAGTTGTGCCTACCTTGCCTTCAAGTAGAGAATCTGCACTTGTTTATCGTGTGTTGTTGTGAATAATAAACTTATTCGGATTGAGCTGATAGTCGTGCCACCTTGCCTTCAAGTAGAGAATCCGTATTCAGTTTATCGTGTGATGTTGTTTCCAATAAACTTGTTTAGATTGAGCTGATAGATGTGCCACCTTGCCTTCAAGTCGAGAATCTATACTCGTTTATCGTCTGATAGTCAAACCTTGCTCCGTTTCCTCATGCTCTGTTTTCTTGAGGAGACTGGATAGAATTTAAGTCATTAAGTTTAGTTGTAGTTAGTGAATCTGCGAAACCAGAAAATACTCAGCTGCAACGTATATAGTTTTCGAGAAAGCCTTGTACCTCTACAGCTGAAACAAAAAGACAGGGTTTAGTTTAGTTTACTTTCCTTTTCAAAGCATTTTTGTCAAGCACAACGAGGGAGCTTCCCCTCCTAATTTGAAGAGCACTCATTGCATAGTGTGCATAGCTGTCCGTACCAACTCTTACTCCAGAGGTGCTAGTTGTTACGCCAACAAAATATTTAAAGCAAAATGCAAAATTTCCTCCTTGACCCCCCTATATGCGCCCATGCTGGTGATGAGATGTCAAAATTTTTCTAAGTATTAAAATTTCACCTCTAGAGAAAATACGCCCAAGCTTGTAAGGTGATGAAATTTTCTGTGGCATGGATGAATGTGGATACGTCAGAGTGTGTTGGCTTCAGGAAATTGATGAGGATTGTCAAGGCAAGGCTAGAAAATACGCCCAGATGTGAAGAATGAAGATAAATTTGATGGCAAAATATTTTTCTAAGGTTAAAATTTAAAAATTAAATGTACCCCTTTCATTTGTAGACACATGAATTCGACGTTTTCTGAGGGAAATTTTCTTCTGGGTATCGGACATCTTCGACGAGGAATTGATTTTAAAGTCTTCCACACCTCGCCATGGCTTTCAAGATGAAGATTTTGATGGGCACTTGAATAATGAAATTTCCAAGTAAAAAAATTTGAAAAAATTTCTAAGGCAAGAAGGGAAAAGGATGTTGTTGAAATAAAATGTCTTGGTTGATGAATTTGAAGTTGATTGCCTAGGTGAATTTGCTGAAATTCTTCGTGAAGATAGTCTTCTTGAGCCAGAGATGAATAAAATCAAAGTTATCAACACCTTAGCTAGTGAAATAAATTTCTTGAAGATGCAGTTGAAGTTAACACTTTCAAAAGATGATTTTAAAAATACATCTCTTAAATACGCCCTTGAGGAGGATGAAATTTGTCTAAGGCATTGAAATATGATGCACAGGTGTTATATGCCCCAGCCTATCGATGCTGAAAAATCACGAAGAAAGCAAAGTTGGCTAGAGAAAAACGATGAACCCTATCAAATCCGGAGATCACTCAGACCTTGGAGTTAAAGCATGAAAATCAAGTAAGTAAGGTGAGTTTATATTATGAAGTGTTCTGATGCTCTTCTCCTTGCTTGTTTTTCAGGGTGAACACCGAGGCCAAAGCATGATGACTTGGGGAGATGAAGTGAATACTTGGAAGAAATGGCTAAGTGTTGAGACCTAGTATGTGCCCAACTCAAGTGGCAAAGAAGAAATGTTTTCAAAGCTCGGGATGGAGGTAAAGATGGAAACCCAAGCATTAATGGTCACCATCAAGTACTTCAAAGCTGAAGAACAACATCAAGGAGGAAAATCATTGTCAAGCAGGAGAAAGAGATTGCAAGCTTGAAGTTAGATCGAGGACATGCCTGCCATATCCATCCAAGGAGTTGAAGCAGTGGCGACCAGACTTATCCAGTTTGTAGTCAAGAAGAGGAACAAGAACAATGTGAACGTGTCTATGGACAGGAATCTTCTGGAAGATGGTGGACATTAATTGTTCATTTATTACTCCACTCCTCTTTTTAGGGTTAGGGCTGAGGTGGCACAATTTGGGCCATCCATCTGATTGTAATTTGAGTCGTCCGCTGGACTTGGCCAGCTATAAAAGGGGCATCCCCCCTCATTTGTATCTAATTTGAATAGCAGAGAAGAAATAGAGAGAGATTGATAGAATAGAGAGTAGCATAGGTTGATAGTCTAGCTTAGGTTGAAAAGGAAGGAAAGTCTTCCATTTGAATACTTTGTAAGAAGTTGTTGTGAACACTTTCATAATAAAAGAGTTTTCATTGATGGTGATCTCTTCTTTGTTATGAGTAGCTAGCGAGGCTTCTTCATCCTTCCAATTCACGTAGAATCTTGAAGTAGCTTAAAGTAAAGTAGATTTCATTTCAAGCAAGTACTTAGTAATTGTGGAATACGGTGCTCGATTTGAACAGAACTTCGCTTATCCATACCACTAGCGGGCTCGCTGACGGTGGGTTCACCTTGCGTGGTCAATTGGAACATTGTGAACTTAACTTCGATTATGGTTTGTATGTTGGCATGCGTCGTTGTGATGGTGTCTTCATGCTAAACTGTGATTTGAATACCTTTGATTACTCCATTGAAGATTGCACCATTTTTGTGGAAGCTGTCCGAAGCGAGGCAAAGCAAAACCTGGTTGAAGTCTGCGAGAATTGATCGCCATGTCCCACACCTTAGAGTAGATTAGAACCTTCTCATCCCTACAACCATTTTAAATTCAGTACATTTCTGGTTAGTATTAGGAAATTTGCACTTACCCGACAAATCATTCGAACTACATGAAAGCCCTTAACCTGCTGTCTGCTGCCTGCTGTCGAACAATTGCGTAAGTCCCCTTGAAATACTAGCAAAATCACATCGAGCCAACTGAGACTATCCACTGCATGAAGGAACCTTGGAGTTGAATGCATGATCTTTCTAGCAATCTTAGCATGCAGGAGATTTTGTTCAAGAGAGGATAGAGTCGCCGTTGGCAACTTTATTCTGTGTTGGTGCAGTCACGAAAATCACATCAACAGCTCCCTTTTTGGTCAAGTCTGTGAGTGGGGCGGCAATTTTGGAGAATCCCTTAACAAAGCGTCTATAGTAACTACATAGTCCCACGAAGCCCCTCAGTTGTATTAGGGTTTTGGTTTTTGGCCATTCCTTAATAGCTGTAAATTTTTTTCTTCATCTACACTTACCCCCTGTGAATTGATCTTGTGACCTAGGTAAAGGATCTCTTCCATGCCAAACTCACATTTTGAAGCTTTAGCATACAAGGATTCTTCCTCCAAAATGTTCACGATTTCCTCAATGTGTTTGAGATGTTCTTCCCGTGTCTTGTTGTAGATAAAAATGTCATAAAAAAATATGAGTAGGAACTTCCTTAGTTGTATCCGAAGTATCTGATTCATACACGATTGAAAGGTTGTTGGGGCATTTGTCAATCCAAAGGGTAAGACTAAGAACTCAAAATGCCCATAATGGCACCAGAAGGCTATTTTGGGGAAATCTTTTCTCATTCTAATTTGATGATACCTCGATCGCAAATCAATTTTGGAGAAGTATTTGGCTCCATGGAGTTCGTCAATTAACTCATCAATTCTTGGTATAGGGTAACAGTTTTTGATTGTTTTCATGTTTAAAGCCCTATAGTCTATACACATCCTCATGGTCCCATTCTTTTTCTTGACTAATACTACAGATGATGCGAAGGGATTGAAACTAGGTTGAATATATCCCATTTCTAGTAGTTCCTTAATAGCTTTTTCAATCTCTTGAATTTGTGGGGGTGTCAGTAGGGTGTGGTTATTACAGGTTTTGCCCCCTCTTCCAACTCTATGGTGTGCTCAAATCCTCTTTTTGGGGGTAGCCTTGGGTGAATTTCCTCAAATACTCTCTTATGTTCGCTCAAGATTGGTTGGATGTCAATGTGAATTGTTTTGCCATGTGTAATGTCCCCTTTTCCTAGGTAGTGGTCAGTCGTGGTGGTTAGCCTATCAGTTGGGTTCCTGTAAGCTAACACGGTGGATAGGGAGCTCTTTTGGGAGTCTTGTGACCTTTTGGGAAGTCCGCATGGCATTTTAAGAGCTTGGAGCCAATCTCCTATTTTTTAGGAAGGGACTGACAATTCACTTATGACCACTCGGAGCTTGTGGAGCTTGGTAGGAGGCCTTGTGAGCCATTTCAGATGTTCGGAGACAGTTTCCTACTTTTTAGGGGAATCCCTACTTTTTAGGAGGAGACTTGCAGTTGGCTTGCTTTGTTCAGACATCACCCCGGGATCAGTTGCAGCATCAGTTTCCAGTTGGAGTGATTGGGGGATGGTCTCCACATGAAAGATGAATATTAAAGTGTTAACTTTAATGTTTTAATTTAATAAAGTAAAGTAATTAATTCTTAAGTCACTTTATAATATTTTAATAAAGTGATTATTTAAAGGGGACTTTATTATTAAAGGTGATATAAGGGTTAAATGGAAATTAATAAAGTGATCTATTTAATGATGCTTTATAATTTATTACATTAAAAGGGAGACATAAGGACTTTATTAAAAAGGGTTTTCAATGATTCTAAAAGTATACTTATTATAGAGTTAAAATGTCATTTTAAAAGGGGAGATTTAAGTGATTTTTAAAGTATACTTTATATTATGAAGTTGTGCACCAAATTAAAATAAATTAAAAGTAAATTGAATGAAGTGGAATTTAAAAGTGAATTTGAGGTGAATTATAAAAGGGAATTTTGGAATTCATTTCATTCATTCATTCAACACTTCGCAAATTTTCAAGAGCTTTTGGTTGTGAGAAGAAACAAGGGTTTTTGCTGCAAATTCAATCTTGGAGAATGCAATTTCTCTCAGATTTAAGCATTCTACAAGTGTGAAATACCACCCAAGGTTTGCTCTTCAGGTGGCTACACACAGGAGTCACATTTGTGCTTATTTGGAGACAGATTGTTTAGATTTTCAAAAGTTCTTTGTCTCAGATCAGAATACACATATATTTGTTGTTATCCTTTGCTGATTGAGGATCAAACTTGGCACGTGGGAGTCTCCTTAGAGCTAGCAGTACCATCATTGCCAGTTGTACAACTTCTGATCAGCCACATGGGGTTTCTTGGTGAAAGCGCTTGGGTTTTGGTTTGCAAATCTTCCATCATTTGGGGCGTCTTAAGCATATGCATTATGAGGATCATTTTCTAGTTAAGATTTTGAGGAGGGTTAGCGAGGCGCCCAACTTTGCAAGCTTCCAGTTTGTTGGTTTCTATTATAGCACCTTGACATAGTGGCAAACATTTTTTGGGTATGTTGGATTTAGATATTAGATGGTATTTTATGAATTGGGTTGTTATAATCGAGAAAATCTCAATATTTTGATTGTAATAAAATTCTGGAAATTTTCAGCTAGTTGTGGTATTGAAAAATGTGAAATTTCTAATTATGCGTTTGCTAAAAGTCCTTTAGTTTTTTGCACTTTATTTCTGTTCAAAAGCATTCAAAAACATTGCCAAACAACAAACAAATCAATCAACAATACAAATAAAAAACAAAGATAGGCAAAACCAAAAAGGTAAATATCCTATCAGGGGTGGGATATTATAGTGGTATCTGAGCAGTTTTCCTGCCATCCTGTTGGGTACCTGATCTCAGTTGCAGTTGATTGGTGGTTTGGTAAAAATGAAGTCTATGCAAGAACTCATGTCAACATTGATGGAGGTCTTGCAGGACTTTATACAACATCCAGAAAAATTAGACCCTTTGTTTGTAAAGGCAAGGAAAGCAAACACTAATGCACATAATTTTACCTGTATAGAGAAAAAAAAAAAAAAAGGGAAGAAAGAAGAGGTTGTAAAGGAATTATAGGTGACTGAAAAGGTACCAGATGGACATGATGTTACAAAGATTGAGGATGAAACTAGTCCCTCAAATGAAGTAGAATATATTGATCTCCGCAATAATGTTGAGGAGGAACAATCAGCAGATTTGAAGTTGATAAATGAGCAAGGATCCAAAATATGATTTTCACAATGTTAAGGAAAGAGAACCACTTGATGCTTCCACAATAGAGGTGTGCAAAAGTTTTTATGTTGGTGATGTAAAGATTGTATTTGATAAGCTTTGTGGGGCCCCATTACCCTTACAAGAAGAAATACGTGGGGCATCTACAAAGAAGGTGAATATGAGTCCCTTTGACATGGAGCATGTTGGTTTAGATAAACCTTATGGAAGCATGGATTCTATTGCTGCTCTTTTGGATGATCGCAATGCCATCTTCCCTTTAATGCTTGAACATTGCAAAGCATCTACAAATTAGAAAGCTGGTTTTGATACAAATGAAGAGCACATAAAGTTGGAAGAAGACAGTGCAAATAGGTATGATGCAATTTCTGATTTTCTGTTTTATGACAGCAGTCATATTACTGAGCATAACCATGAGATAGAAGCTATGGGACATGAGGGGAATGATGTTGAGGAATCTTCTAATGTTGGCATGCAAGACATGAGTGTCAAAAATGAGGAATGCATTGTGCATTCAAGCCACAACAAGTCTGATTTTGTATATCAGACCTTGGAAGATGTTAACAAGACACAAGTATTGTGTGAGGGGTGGTTACAAAAAGATAGGAAGGCAAAGTTATTTGCTGCCCAAGCCAAACAGCGCTTGCAAGAGGTCAAGGAACGTTGCAACCAGCTAGATCAAGCAAAGAAGCAAAGTGAGTTACACCTTAGATCTCTAATTCTTCCAAAGGAAGAATGTGTAGAAGTTGAGCATGCAAAGGAGGAGTGTCTTGAGGTAAGCAAACAAGAAGAATATATAGATGTGCGTGAACAAGAGAAGAGGTATGAGTTACTTCTATTTGAGAGCCCATTAAAGGTTCAAGTCCTAATGTTGGGTGGAATAGTTGAACACACGCTTAGTGGATCAGACACTAATGTTATGACTACACATGTGGATGGAGATATGGGTGAGGCAGATTTGGGTTGGTGTGCGAGCATTCATGACACACTTAATGAGGTACAACCCTCTCATGTTGATGGCTCTATGGTAGAGTATGTAGCTGCTCTACTTTAGAGATTTGTGTTGCATGCCATGGAGATTCTTGTGCACAATTTATATGGAGATGATTGCCAGTGTTGGGATCCAGGTGTTGATAGGTGTGGCATGACAGTTTGATGGGATTCTGATGTGTTGCTTCACCATTCTCGACATGGTGAAGATTATATTAGAGTAGCACAATGGAAGTCAGTAGGTGATGTGTATGGCAGACTTCCATTTTGGTTATGGGACCCAAAGATTCTTTTGTTTGGTAGATTGCTCAACATTGAGATAGTTGTTTATAGTGATGTTGAGCATGGTTTAATCTCTACCCAACGGATGCAGTGGACATGTAGTTGGGCATTCTACGGATTGATTTGGGATCTTGACATTCAGATGATAGGCCAGAGTATCCAAGTGAGGATTGCTTGGGGACAAGCAATCTTGGGGAGGGTGGATTGTAGTGTCCCATTTTCCTAGGCAATGGTTAGTTGTGGTGGTTAGCCTATTAGTTGGGTTCCCGTAGGCTAACACGATGGATAGGGAGCTCTTTCAGGGGTCTTGTGACCTTTTCTTAAGTTTGCATGGCGTTTCAAGAGCTTAGAGCCAGTCTCCTACATTTTAGGAAGGGACTAACAATTCACTTGTGGCCACTCGAAGCTTGTGGAGCTTGGCAGGGGGCCTTATGAGCCATTTTAGATGTTCAGAGACAGTTTCCTACTTTTTAGGGGAATCCCTACTTTCTAGGAGGAGACTACCAATTGGCCTGCTTTGTTCAGACATCGCCCTGGGATCAATTGTAGCATCAGTTCCCAGTTCGAGTAATTGAGGGATGGTCTTAGCATGAAAGATGGAATATTAAAGTGTCAACTTTAATATTTTAATTTAATAAAGTGATTAATTCTTAAGTCACTTTATAATATTTAAATAAGTGATTATTTAAAGGGGACTTTATTATTAAAGGTGATATAAGGGTTAAATGGAAATTAATAAAGTGATCTATTTAATGATGCTTTATTAATTTATTATATTAAAAAGAAGACATAAGGACTTTATTAAAAAATTTAAAAGTATACTTTATAATATGAGTTAAAGTGTCATTTTAAAAGGCGAGATATAAGTGATTTTTAAAGTATACTTTATATTATGAAGTTGTGCACCAAATTAAAAAAAATTAAAAGTAAATTGAATGAAATGGAATTTAAAAGTGAATTTGAGGTGAATTATAAAAGGGCATTTTGGAATTCATTTCATTCATTCATTCAACACTTTGCAAATTTTCAAGTGCTTTTGGTTGTGAGAAGAAACATGGGTTTCTGCTGCAAATTCAATTTTGGAGAACGTGATTTCTCTTAGATTTAAGCATTCTACGGGTGTGAAATACCACCCAAGGTTTGCTCTTCAAGTGGCTACACACAGGAGTCACATTTGTGCTTATTTGGAGATAGATTGTTTAGATTTTCAGAAGTTCTTTGTCCCAGATTGTTCATATTTTCAGAAGTTCTTTGTCCCAGATCAGAATACACATATATCTATGTAATATTCCCCCTTAATTTTTTTCAAATTTTGACCAACATAAACATCAATGATTAGCATTAGCTCCAAAGATAACCAGCTTGGAAAGTAACCATTCACCAATAATGTTCACCAAGATCCCAATGTGGGCGAGGTGATAGCATATGGTGTCGGGGATCGTTAGCAACTGGAAAGAACTACAATGCTTGCTAGGTGGCTAGCCGACCATGGAATGAAAGTAAATGCTGGAAATACAAAGTAAGTGGATAACCGACCATAAGCTCAACCACTTCTTCAGCGGGAGCAACTAATTACAATAATTATAAGGCGGCAAGCTGACTATGAATCCACTTTGCCACTTATTTAGTGGGGGGAATTATTAAAATTAAAGTGCTGGAAATAAAATGCTTCAACCACTTATCCAGTGGAAGCAAAATGCAAAACTAAATTGCAGCAATTAACAATCAGTTGTTAGTACTACTAAACTAGTTTTACAAAGATAGAGTTTTCAGCTGCAAATACGTAGAAATATGCTTCCAAAACCACAAAGAGTTAGAGTATTAATTCTCCAACTAATACAATATGAGAATGATATAAAATTGAGCTCAAACCAGTAGTATATCAAAATTAGACAAGTCTTATCAGAAACAAGTACAAAAAATCAGACCAGCAAGAAGAGAATTCACCATTTTGCTCATAACTTTGCCAAACGGAGTCCAATTGACATGAAACTGAATACTAGTGAACCTTTCAGGCTAGGCATCCCAAACACAACAAATAGACACCTTCAAAACTCACACCTGTCAGTGGCATGAATCCCAATGCAATAGCTAAGAAGTGGTACTACCTCCAGAAAGGGTCGACCTCTTCTTAAAAATCAAAAACTCAGCAATAAAATCTGAAACTTTGCAAAACTGGGTGCCCGCCATAGAGACACGGAATGGGCTAGTACCTAGAACCATATAAAAAATCAGAGGCAAAAGCTACGAATAGAAATTCGCTTCAGCCATAGTCTTCAGCAGTACAAACAGATTATAAACCAACAACCTGCCTATAATTAAAATCAGAAATTCAGCTCTATCCAAACTCTTGAATGAAGCATGGTCTTTAGCCATCTAGGAAGCCATAGTTTCAGGCCCAAAAATGGTATCAAAAAGCCAGAAGGCACGCAACCCCCGTAGCTAAGTCTGAACTCAATTCAATAGCATAACATTATACTTTTTCCAAAAAGATCTGAAACAATGAACAAGGCATGAATAAATAAACTTCTCCTTGGAAAACGAACCAACTGTAACCTCCAAGAAGGCGAACAATTCAGCTTCCACAAAGGACGCCATCTTTTTCAATTTTGCAAATGAAATATTAATTACCTTTTTTCATTTCTCTCTCTAGGCATCCAAAGTAAATGCCATTTAATTTAACTTTTGAAAATAATAAACTTCCCACTTAGGCATCCAAGACAAGGTAATTAATATAACTTTTAAAATAATAAACTTCATCACTCAAGACATCCAAAATAAGTCCCCCTTTTAAAAACAACTTGAAGTTGATCACCTAGGCATTGAGGGCCAAAAAGCAATACAGAAAAATGGCTAAGTTATTAAACTTAGCTCCAAGAGGAAAGAAGAAGCCAACACCCAAACTAAACTACCTCACTGGCAAAAATGGAAAGATGAGCTAGAGATGATTGAGCTACTGCTAAGATGACACTGCCATAAATAGAACTTACTAAAAATAGAAAACTGCTAAAAATAGTAAGTATTCCCAAACGCCTTTTGAACACAATAGGGCAACCGTCATGACTTACTAAAAATAGTAAGTGCCTAGAAAGGTTGTCAGATGGAGATGCATGTTTTACCATTCTGAAGCTCTTTGAAAACCCAGAAAAACCTAGATACCTTTCCTGCAAGCAAGGTATCTGCCAAAATTGCATGTCATTTTCTTAACATGCATGTCACCACATCCTAAAGCTCTCCAAAAACCTAGAAAACTCCACCAGACATGCATCAAAAATTCTTACATGCAAACCTTCAAAACTTCCTATAAAAATGGAAACCCTAATTTCCATTTTTGCTTAGCCTACAAGTTTCTGAAAATAGGCTAAAACCGATTGAATAGCGTAGGGCTAGATTGGGGACATTACAGTCCGCCCTTCTCAAAATTCTTGTCCTCAAGCAATGCCACCACACTCCAAGAAATCAGTTTAATCCTTACTATGCCAAGTAGGATCCTGTTGATGCGTGTTTTATGACACAACAAACATTCTAGAATAAAGTGTCAAAGACGCTATATCCCCTCTTGAAAAACTACCTCGTATGCTAAGACTGCAAGAAAGATCATATAGTAATTCCAATGTTTAAGTTAAGTGTGGATAAGCTCTGTGGTTGATGTGATATGCTGGTAACACAAAGGGACCTATGCTAGGCTTTTTCAATTCACAATGAAGGTCCAGACAATGAGGCTCTACTGTTTGGGTCTTAGATCAAAAAAGGAGATAAAGGTTTAGAATTTCTAGTCTACTTCCTAAGAATTCAAGAGACGGTATTGACTTGGCGAAACTCGAAACCAAACTTTGTTTCGCCACACAGAAATTGCGCCAACTACGCAAAGCCAGTGCAATCTTCAAGGAAATGTGCTTATGATTTTCATACCATGAATAACTACCTTTCAATCGAACAATATTTATTCAGACAGAAGTTAAGCATCCACAATAAAGCTCAGGCTAACTTTATGCATTGAATGAAAATCATCCATTCAAAGAAAGTATGAGCAAAAGTTTCACCATAATCAACACTTATCAAATCTTGCATTCATCTAACATACATGAAATAAAATCTAAACTATGATGAGGGATGAGAACCATGCCAACTCCAAAATAAGATAAGTAATCACCATCAAAACAATGCATGCATTACTTATTACTTTAGTAGTCGTACACACCAGTTACTTATCTCAACATGTTTTGTGTTTTGCAACATGCTCCCATGCTTTACAAATGAGGGGGTGAGCTCAATTTATAGGCTCCCCAATTACAATTCAATGGCCAAGATTGATTCAGGATCAACGACCGAGATTACAAAATAAAACCCTAATTAGGGTTTGTTGCAACTAACTACTCCTCGACCAATGAAAAAATTGTATTCGAGGACACTTGTCCTTTTTGCTAAATATGAACCAACAAATAAAATAGAAAGTTGTTGCATGTTGATTTGGAATGATTTGATTGGTTGAGGCGCCACTTAAGTAGGTTGGATGTCCTCCTTGGTCACTTTGTTTGTTTCTCATGCTCTTGCCTTAGAATATTTTCTTTGCCGGCGACTCTGTCCTTTGTGCTTTGATCTTGGATGACTTCGGCTTCTTCTTCTCACCTCGCCTTGGAGCACCTGTTTAGACTTGGATTGCTTTGGAATTCCTTCAAGTTCCTTAAATTTGGAGAGGAACTCCCCTGTGCTTTCGCCTCAATGGAGGAAATTGGAACCTTCCCTGTGAAGAATTTCCATACTTAGCCAAATTTTGGCTACTTTGTAATACCTTCAAGATTTTGGCCATTTTGTGCTCAAATAAACTTCGTCGGTAGATTTGTCTTTAATTTTGAATTTGGTTGTGTAAGTTGGATGTACTTGATGATGTGCCTGCCATTGTCTTCACGATGCCAAATTCTTGGCGGACTTCCTGTTGGTCTTGCCCTGTGCAAGGGTGGACTTCCAAGTGTTTTTTTTATATCTCCCTTCAAGTCGGACTTTACACTTTCTTTGCCATTTTCCTCTTTGAAGATTCGCCTTGTGTAGTCATCCACCTGCAATAAAATAAATAAATCTAAATTTAATTCAGATTTTCTCTCTCCTAAAGATAACTTTTCAGGATAAGCTTTGAAAGATTTTTATAAATTTTCTAATTTCATTTTCAATCTTTTAATTTTCTCCAAAATGGCTAATTTATTTGATTTTATCTTTATTTTATTTTTTAAATTTAGCCATGGCAAAAATTATTCATTAATCCCAATGTTGGATGAAGATTTTCATTTTCTCTCTCCTGAAATCTGGCCTCGTGCTGAATTTTTTAACACTCTCTCTCTTGATATCAAATTGAATTTTGTTTCAAATTTAAAGCAAACTTCATACTCTCTTCGTCATTTTCATCTTGGCACGAGCATATTTCATATTTAACTCTTCATTTCTATCTCCCGAAATCGGACTTCTCATTGTTTGCCATACTCTCTCTCAACAAGTTGGACTTGGTGAACATTTTTCCATGGCGGACTTTGAGAGTCTTTTTCCATCTATCTTCAAATGTTGGAGGACTTCATGTCGAATTCTCCATGTCTCTCTCTTGAGGTCGGACCTCTTATCAAGTCTTCCATATTCTCTCTCTTGAAGCATGGCAAACTTTCCAAGTGCTTTTCCATATCCTCTCTTCCCTCTAGATGTTCCATGCCTTAGACAAATTTTATCATATTTGCTAGGCGGACTTTCAACTTTCTTTTCCATGTGCTCTTGATGGTCTAGGCGAACTTTGAGAATCCTTTTTCAACTCCATTTCTCCAAGGTCGGACTTTGCATGTGTTTATGCCATAAAGCTTGGAGTGGACTTTACTTACCTTTGTGCCATCCATACTTTCCTCCAAGGCGGACTTGTCTTTTCCCCATGCCATGGCAAGGCGGACCTGCCTTTACCTTGTGCCATTTTCTCATATGCTGCTGGGCGGACTTGGCTTTATTCTATGCCATCCTTCACTTCTTCCAAGGCGGACTTGCCTCATGGTCAAGCCATTCTATGTTCCTTTGCTGGGTGGACTTGTCTTTTCTCCATGCCATTCAAAGGCGGACTTTACTCACCATCATGCCATTTTAACTTTCTTCCAAGGCGAATTTTCATTTGACTTGTGCCATAAAATTTTCTTAGCCCATGTTTAATCCAGCTAGTTTTTTCACATGGCGGACTTGCTAGCTGTTTAGGCCATCTCCAAATGCCTATGGTGGACTTTACTTCACCATCATGCCATTTTAACTTTCTTCCAAGGCAAATTTTCATTTGACTTGTGCCATAAAATTTTCTTAGCCCATGTTTAATCCAGCTAGTTTTTTCACATGGCGGACTTGCTAGCTGTTTCGGCCATCTCCAAATGCCTATGGCGGACTTTACTTCACCCCTTGCCATGTGTTGTTGTGCTAGGCAGACTTGGCTTAATTTCTTTCCATTTTACATGGGGCGGACTTCACTAAGTGTTGAGCCATCTTTCCTTTGTCCAAGGGCGGACTTCATACTAACTCATGCCACTCTTCTTTATGGTGGGCGGACTTGGCATGACTTTATGCCATCTAGACTGCTTTCCAAGGGCGGACTTGCCACCTTCCCATGCCACTCCATTTGTCCAAGGGCGGACTTACCTCATGTTTGTGCCATCCATACTTTAGGCGGACTTTGCATGTGTTCATGCCATTCTTCCATGTGGCTGGGCGGACTTCACTTCATTTCTTGCCACTTTCATGGGGCGGACTTCATACCATGCCATGCCATTTTCATTTGTCCAAGGGCGGACTTGGCAGACTTGGCACAACTTCATGCCATTACCTTCTTTGCTGGGCGAACTTTCCTTTACTCCATTCCATTCAGACTTTTTCCAAGGCGATCTTGTCTTTCACTTGTGCCATTGTCTTTGGCTGAAACTTTTGCCATTAATTTTGTCCTTCATTCAAAGTGCTGGTTAAAATCTCAGTCTTCTTTTCATGCCTCTATGAATTCTTGCCATGATTTTCAGTCATACTTAGGCAAATTTGCCATGATTTCTCAGATTTTTCATGAATTTTCCAGATTTTTCACTAGTTTTCTGTGATTCTTTGACTGGTTTTTCCAGATTTTTAACATTTTTCTGATTTTCACCATGAATTCATAAAATTTTCAAATTGATTTTCTGAGAGTTCTATTGAGTTTTTGGAACTTCTGAGTGGATTTTCGAAATTCAAGTACCTTCCAAATATAGAAACTTTCTAAAAATAGAATTTTTTTCCAAAATAGCAACTTTCTAAAAATAGCCCCTAAAAAATAGGGATCTCAGAATGGGCCAAAAATGCCAAAAATAAAGTCCCTAAAAAATA